>PVIU01005624.1:0-20472 GCA_004026605.1 Ondatra zibethicus | reverse complement strand
GAATGAGAAGCAGTGGAGGGACCTCTGTCCGCCGGAATTCAAAGAGTTCATATTCTTTACTTATCACTTGCTGAAGAGAAAAGAGAAAAATAGCTTGGTTAACCCAGTAGCTGTAAGTAAATATGACAAAATAGGAAATGAATAAAAAAACAGTAGAAGGTTTCCCATCCTCACGGACCTCCCATAAAAGGACTCAAAGGTTTCATAAAGTTTTGTAGCACACTAGTAAAAATACCAGGACTTGAAAGCCTACTTTAAAGTGGTTTAACTCCTGAAGTTAAACAGCTGTGAATGTTTCTTAGGTTAAATCTAAGGGTCTTAGTGCTAATTTGTTCCTTTCTTATTGTTTTGAATTCTATAGCCATTTTTCTTTGCCAATAAAACTAACAAAGAAGATATTCTTTGTTCACTTTCTTTCTCTCGTTTTGTCTTTCATTCTTTTTTTTTTTTTTTCTTTTTGAGATAGGGCCTTGCCTGGTATGGAACTTAATATGTAGGACAGGCTGACCTTGAACTCACAGAGATCTGCCTGCCAAGGAATGCACCACCACATCCAGCATTTCAGATATTTCTAGGGAAATGACTAGCCTTGAGGTTTTAGAACAGGAACAAGAGTACAACACCTTAACGCATTCTCCAAGTCTTTTTGCAGCCTCTGATGAAAGCTGATAGCGAATCATGGGGCACTTCTTCAGAGATAAAAGAAGAGCTGTCAGTCCCTGAGTTGTTCTCGACAGCTGGGCTGGATCCCAATTTCGGCCCTTTTTGTTAAAAACATATTAAAAGAAAATACCTTAATTTTCTCTAACTCCAGTTACTTGATGAATTAATTTCCACTTGATTAACTTATTTTGAAAATCCTTGCCTTTCATACCTGACAGCAACCCAAAATATTGAGGGAAAACAAATGTGGATTCACAGCAATGTAATCACCATAAAATTCCTGCAAATGAAAAGCATCAAAATCAATTAATCCATGGACTCCAGCTGTATCGAGTGCTATGGACTTCAGCTGTACTGAGTACTATGGTCTCCAGCTGTATCAAGTTTTGTAATCAAATGGGAACATACAGGGTGAAGAGGTACAAGATGTTCAAATAATTGAGTAGCAGTAGGTATGGGGAATTGAACTAACTATAAATACCAGCAATGATAAATCTTTTAAAAAGTTAAAGTATACACACAATGTAAATTTTCAATTAGTAAATAAAATAAAACATTGCTATAGAATATACCACATTATATGCCCAGTGTATTCTTGTGTGGGAGGGTATGATTTAAAATAGGTTATTCTTTTTATATGTTTTACCACTTAGAATATCTTTTTGAAAAATTCAAAAGTAGTTTGTTGCCTGTGAAGACAGTACTCTTCATGTAGGTGATAAGTATATTCAAATATTTATGATAGATGTATTCTATGACACTGAACTATTAAAGAAGGAAAAGTAACATTATACATGCTAATGTTATATATTATGTAGCATACAAAGTAAGGCTTAGGAGTTTCCAAGTTTTAGCCTAGTGACAAAGTCTGTTTGTTAGCTCCCAAAGTATGAGCCTCTCAAAGAGAATGTTAAGAATCTCACTCACAGCCTTTGATTTCTATTCTCTCCCAAACAGGCATACTTACTGATGAAGGTTTTTAAAGTAAGGTTCATAAACTATGATAAACTAACAAAGAGCATACTTGACTCTGTTCCCTAATTGTGAAAATGTCCCCCCAATTCATCAGCCCACTCTGCTCCTTCCCACTGATTCCACTCATTCTATTTCTAGGTAATTTAATACCTCCTTCAAAATTTGTAAATATTAGTCTATCTGGTATGTGCACATTTATTTTGTCTGATCAGACAGCACTTTCTTATTTTTAGACTGAAATAGTTTAACGGGGACAATAAAAGGGAGGTTCCAGGACCCACACCTTTACCTGAACTTCAGCCACGACTTCCTGCTCATCGGCTTCAGCTAACGACTTCACGTCACTCTTGCTGATCACGTTACTGAAATCTGAAACAGACACACTGCAGTTGACCCAAATGGCATCAGTGAAGTTTTGCTGCAATTAGACTTATATAGGCCCCAGGTAAAGCCTAACAAATCAGTGAAGTTCAGCACACACTGTGGCACATGTCAAAGTCACATACCTTCAGGCTGGAATGAGGAGCAAAACAATGTTTAAACCCAAAAATGAATACTTAAAAAAAGACCATTGGGGATGGTGAGATGGATCAGTGGTTCATCCATCTAAGAGCACTGGCTGCTCTTCCAGATGTGGCACGATTAATAAAAACCCAGAGCAGATATTGGGATTCACCCTGAAGGTCAGAAAAGCAAAACACCCAGTCACTGGCTCTTACCTCTACCTCAATTCGAAATGGTGATTCTGCCTCCAGGAATCTCAGAATGAGACCGAGACTGAGCACTGTCTTCTCCCATCTTATATTCCTCCCTAATGCTGGGATTGAAGGCGTGCACCACTACTCCCTGCATTCTTTGGCAACTTAGTGTGGCTACTGGGATTAAAGGTGTGTGCCACCACTGCCTGGTCTGTAAGGCTGACCAGTGTGGCTGTTTTACTCTCTGATTTTCAGGCAAGCTTTATTTATTAAAATACAAATGAAATATCACTACATTTAGAGGAACCAGGTTCAATTCCCAGCACCCACATGGCAGTTCACAACTGTCTGTAACTCCAGTTCCGGAGATCTGACACCTTCACACCAATGTGCACAAAATAAAGTTAAATAGATTTAAAAAAAATCATCATTGATGGTATCAGAGGACGCTGCAGCTCAGACTGTTACCTTCAATGGCAAATACAGGGAAGGGGTAAACCTACCCTACTTTACATGCAAGTTGTATCAAATAAGAGATGAAGGAATTTTTTTTAATTTACTTATTTCATATGTATTGGTGTTTTGCCTTCATATATGTCTGTGTGAGGGTGTTGGATCCCGTGGAACTGGAGTCACAGACAGTTGTGAGCTGTCATGTGGGTGCTGGGAATTGAACCCTAGTCCTCTGGAAGAGCAGTCAGAGCTCTTAAACACTGAGCCATCTCTCCAGCCCCGAGGGAATTTTTTATAGAAACATTCCATCTAAAAACCCCATGGAATGTGAATGATGGAATACTTCCCTTCCAGTTCCTATCAAATAGCCTATAAACATTGATTTCACTAACAGTATCACTAGGAGAAATGACCAGAGAAACCATACAGCACCACCTTTTAGTATTCTTGCCAAACTTAATCCATATCAAGTTCTTTATCCACTTAAAGATAGACATGGATAACTTGTATAATATGAACTTTAACTTGAAGGAGTATGTAGAACTACCCAACAGTAATGAAATCAGGAAACTCCAGCCTGTAGGAAACATAACTGCTTCCTCAGTAAAACAGTTAACTGGAAGAAGAAGAGGACCTAGAGAAAATCAGGAGACGCCACATACTGACCAGGAAGGTTTAATACATGGATCTTATTTTGATCCTGACTCAAAGAAAAAAGAGAGGGAAAGAGAGAAATGAGAGAATTTGAAATCTGAACACTGATTTGAGTTCATGAAATAGGAGTTACTTTACATTTTTACTAGATGAATCTATTTCTATTAAAGATTCACACTGAAATATTAATGGATAAAACGTATATGACAGCATAGAGTTATTAAAAACTATTGGTGGGTAGAAGATGGAAGCATAGTTCAGACAAGACTGGGTGTGGCTGGGACACTGGGATTTATCATACTATTTTACTTGAATGCATTTTACATTTTCCATAAAGTTTTTGAAATATTTTTTAAATAAAAGGGGCCTGTTAAATAAGACTTATAGGCCTAAAATTATTAAAAATGAGACGAACAGAGGGCCAGTTTAGTGTTAACTTAAATTATGCTAAAAGCCTCTATTGAATAAAATTACCAAATACTAATTTATTTTACTTTAACCAAATAAAATTCCAAAATTGATTGCCATACCCTAATTTCAAGTTTATATTTTATACAATTTAGTACTAATGTAATTTTCTTCTGCTTTATAGATTTACAGTCCAAATCAAACAATCTTTGTAAGTACTAGACTTACTATCCTTTGCTACGCTGGGACACTGTATGGAGGAAATGAGGCTACATGACCCCATTCCATTTTTTAGCAAAGAATTCAGAAAATGAATGCTTCTATTATATATTGACTTAAATATAGAAGGCAGGGGAAACATATACATTATATAGACATATCTAGAACTGATGCTGTAGCTTGTGATTTGACTTAACTAAAATGACTACACATGGGCATGGCCACATCAAGAAGTAATGCCTCAGACCCATGGGAAATTAGCAAAGCCTTGCTTTGTGGCTCAGAGGATAGCAAAACCTTCCTCTGGTAGGGGTTAGAATGTTGGCAGTGTTCGCTGGGCAGTGGTGGCACATGCCTTTAATCTCAGCACTCAGGAGGCAGAGACAGGCCAATCTCTGTGAGCTTAAGGCCAGCCTGGTCTACAGAGTGAACTCCAGGATAGTCAGAGTTGTTATACAAAGAAACACCTTGCCTTTAAAAAAGAAAACAAAACAAACAGACAAAAGAATGTTGTCAGTGTGTACCAAAGACTAGCATCTGCAGCTTGCTCCTCCAGATGTTTACAGCCTGAAGCTGTTCTCTCTACGAGACCTCCTAGGAAACTATCTAAACCACTCGTCTGTCACTCCTCCCTGTCCATAATAAACTCACTGAGGTTCTGGATTGCTGCATAGTTGGTACTGCTTCATCAGGGTGCACGCAGCCCATCTGACCCCATCTCTTCTCTACATATATCTTTGTGTGAGTCCTTTCCTCGTCTCCTCACCACTCTGAGGCTTCCAGAACCATGCTGCTGGGTGGAGGCAGACGCCTATCACACTGGCTAAAGTGGGCATCAGCACCACCAACACGCTTCCGGGTAGGGGCAGACACCTATCACACTGGCTAAAGTGGGCATCAGCACCACCAACACGCTTCTGGGTAGGGGCAGACACCTATCATGCTGGCTAGAGTGGGCATCAGCACCACCAACACGCTTCTGGGTAGGGGCAGACACCTATCATGCTGGCTAGAGTGGGCATCAGCACCACCAAATGACTGCAAGGATGCACAGATGCTGAGCTACCCTTTCATTGCTAGTGTGGACATGAAATGATACAGTCACTCTGAAAAACATTAACCATACCACTATCATGCGGCCCAGCACTTGTGCTACTGTCATTCACACTAAATAAATGAAGGCTATGTTTACCTGGACACCTGTTCAGAGATTTATAACAGCCACAATCCCAAGCAGTCACATGGGAACAGCCCAGGTGTCCTTTGGTGGTGAGTAGTTAATGAACAGAGAGTGGAACCCTACTCAGCAGTAAAGAGAAATTAACTCATATCTACAACCACCCAAGAATTATGCTCAAGGAAAAGAGCCAGCCCCCAAAGCGGTGTACTGTTCTACTTACAGAAGACTCTTAGAATACAAATGTTATGGAAAGAAGAGAGTAGCAGCTGCTGGGGCTAATGATGCAGTTCGGGTACAAGTGGATATGGTCAATAAAAGGGCAATAAAAGGGACCCTCGTGGTGATGGATCAAAGGCTCTGCTGCCTGTGTCCCAGTTAATATCCTGGTTGTGACACTGTGCTACTGTCATGTTAAATGCTGCATTAGGGGAAACTGGGTAAAAGCATTCCAAATTCCTGTGGTTTTTATAACTATGTATCACTTTAGTTTGCCTTCTGTGCCAATAGCACAATATCACTGTCATCTTGGCTCCACGTTCTAGTTCAAGCTTTAGAGGCCGCATGTAGTGAGGATCTTCTTACTGGCAGTGAAGAGAAGTGTGGGGCATCACAGGGTAAAAGACAGCGACCTGGCCAAACTGGCTTCAGAGCAGACTCTCTTAAGATATTAATCCATCAATCATACGAACAGATAATTACCCCTTACAGTATGATCTCAATATTTCATAGCAGATTAATTCCTCTTACAGTCCCATCTCAATATTTCATAGCAGGATTAAATTTCAACATGAGTTTGTTTGTTTGGATTGGGGAACAAATCATCAGACATGTGAATCTGCACTTACTTTTACATTAATTTAAAAAATAAAAACTATGACTATTAATAAACAAAAAGTGAAATGAGAAACTATTAAAATATTTTTACCTGTTGGATGGTGTAAAGGATCAAGTGAAATAAAGCATGAGACAGCTCTTTATAAAATCTAAAATATCATTTAAAGTTAATTTTTGGCATTATTATTATTTGAGACAGGGTTTCTTTCTGTAGCCGTGGCTGTCCTGGAACTCACTCTCTAGACTAGGCTGTCCTTGAACTCAGAGATCTGCCTGCCTCTGCCTCCGTCTCCTGAGTGTTGGGATTAAGGGTGCATCACTACTACCCAGCTAATTTTTTGGCATAATTAAATAGTAATATGTGATAAAAGAAATTTGTATATCCTAGAGTCTAAGATGTACTAAAATATAAATCTAAGACTTAGACAATGGTCTAAATTCCCAAAGCTTAAAAACCTCTTGTGTTCTTTCTTTTCTTTCTTCCTCTTCCTTCTTTTCTTTCTCCTCTCTCTCTCTCTCTCCTCCCCCTTCCCTTCCTTTCTTCTTCCTTCCTTTTATTTTATTTTTTAAACAAGGCTGTCTATGTAGCTTTGGCTGGCCTAAACCAGGGTGGTCATGATCTGCCTGCCTCTGCTCCTGAGTGCTGGTCTTAGGCCTTGCCTAAGCGCCCTACTTCCTGGGTGCTGAGTTTGTAGCTGGGTTTGGAACCAGCTCCAGACTTTACTAAGTCTAAAAGAGCAATGCTGACACCTAGAGGAGACCAATTGTAACTTCCATAGCTGAATGGAAGAAAAATCCAAATAAATTTTGAGTAGGCATAAACCTGTTCAGAGTTTCCTTATGCACGCCCCCATGTGGACACACAAGAGATAACTGCATCACATAAAATAGCAAAGACAAGTGGTATATAGACACATTCTTCACATTCTTCATTATCCAATAAACTTACACACATCCTTTCCCCAAATAAATTAGTTTCTATAGCTCAACTCACAGGTGAAACATGAGAGTAAGTAAACACTTTGATGGAGGAAAAGCATGCAATTTGGCTACTTACAACTCTTGGCTTATAAGTCATCCTTAAAGCTAAGCATTGATGAGTGGAAACTGTTATTTTGGTTTCAGAAAGAGAATGATGGCCACTACCTAATTTTAAAGGTAAATCATTTTTATTTTGTATATATATTTGCCTGAATGTACGTCTGTCCACCATGTGTATGCAGTGTCTCTGGAGGCTAGAAGAAGGTGTGAGATCTCCTGAAACTGGAGTAGATGGTTGTGAGCTACTCTGTGGGTGCTGGGAATTGAACCCTGGTTTTATGGAACAGCAACCAATGTTCTTAACCACTGAGTCATTTGTCCGGTCCCTACAATATTCTTAATACTTTGAATACATAAGCTTTTTAAGTGATGGATTCAGTGAGCTTTATGATACAAGTTACTCAATAGCCTAGTCTAGTTGGGACATACACATGACTAAAAAATTGAGCTAATACACTTACAAATAAAATAAATACTGTATTTGGGTCTTCGGAGCTCCTGAATAAGATAATCCACATTCTCCTAGAAAACAAAGAACAAATGAAGCATGAGCAGATCTGTTTCAGTAACAAGTAATAAGGGCTGGCAAGATGGCTCAGTAGATAAGAGCACTTGCTGCCAAGTCTAATGACCTGAGCTGAATCCCAGGCAACCACACAGTGGGAGGGAGAACCGGCTCCTGCAGATTGTTCTCTGGCTTCCATAAATGTAAATTCAAAAACTAGTATTACAATTCATTGATTGATTTACTTGGAGTCTAACAGTATGTCGAGATCAAGATTGCACATCTATTGGGTAATAAAGGATGCAAATAAAAAAGAACGACATTAAATACATCAGGATCTTAGATACAATTAAATATACATATATGCTAAATACTCGTCATCTGCATTATCTTGGTTAAATTAAAGTAAAACTAAAGGACACATGAAATAGCATAAAATTGCTAACTGCAAATCTGCCTCAAGCTGCTTATCAATACTGTATTCATCTGACCACGTTTCTTACAACACCAAAATGTGTGCAGTTCTTTCAAAACAAGAAAAAAATAACTTAATTATATTCACTTTGGCTTTTAATTTATTGAGGTCTAAGAGTTCATAACTATAATATTTATGAAGTATTTGTGAGTATCAGCCTAAGACTCCTTCTATAACTACATTAGAAGCAAAAAATTCAGTCCTTTTAAGACTTAATTTTTAAATTTTATGTGTGTGTGCGTTAACGCACACACCCTTGCTCTTGGAGGACGAGGCAACAGACTACACAGGGGGTTGTGAGCTGCCTGACATAGGTGCTGGGACTCAAACCTGAGTCCTCCGAGCAGTCCACACTCCTACCCAATGAGCCATCTCCCCTTCCAGTTCTTTCTATAAAGTCAAAACATGGGAATTCTAATCACAGACTATTCTAATGAACACTTTCTCTGTTTTTGATACAGAATATATGGTTAAATTTCAAATTAAATCAGACTTAAAACTAAAAATTGTGGTAACAAAAGGCCCTGCTGCTTGATTGTGTCACTGTTAATATCCTTTAAACAATTAAAAACCTTAACATGTGCCATTAGTGTTAAAAAAAAATAGTTCTAAGAAATGCTCACTGCAACTGGGGATGGCACTGCACACAAATCCCAGCACTCAGAAAGCATAACCAAGAGGATGTGGCTTTAAAGTCAGCCTGGATGACATAGCCAGACCCTGTCTGAATACAAACAAACAACCAAACAGAAGTATACAATGCTGACTTAATGGGGGAAAAGTTTTTACATTGCCATTTAAACTACAGAAAATGTTATCTTTATAACATTTCTATTGTGTTATTAAGAGATTTATTTATGGGCTGGAGAGATGGCTCAGTGGTTAAGAGCACTGCCTGCCCTTCCAAAGGTCCTGAGTTCAGCTCCCAGCAACCATCTGTAATGAGATCTGGTGCCCTCTTCTGGCCTGCAGACATAAATGCAGACAGAATACCGAGAATACTGTATACATAATAATAAATAGATTTAAAAAAAGATTTATCAAATGAATGTATGTGCACATGTGTCTGTGGGTGTGCACATGCTGGGAGGATAGAAGAGTGTTGGGTGTCCTCCTCTATCACTTCATGACATTCATTTGAGGCAGGGTCTCTCCCTGAGCCTAAGGCTCCCATTTCTTGGCTTGGCTGGAAGCCAGCAAGTCCCAGAGATCTTCTGGCCTCCACTCACTGTCCTTGGACCTGGGTTAAAGGCATATGGTGATGCCTAGCTAGTTATGTGGGTGCTGGGATCTAAACCTTGGTTCTCTTGACTGTGCAGCAAGTGCTCCTGATTGCTGAGCCATATCTCCAGCCCCTTTTGCTTTTGTTATTGTTTGAGACAGACTCTTATGGAACCCAAGCAGGCCTCAAACTTACTATGCAGCTAAGAACGACTTTGAACTTTAGATCCTCTTGCCTCTATCTCCCAAGTGCTGGAATAACAGACATGTGCTACCATGCCAAGCTCATCTTATAATCTTAAAGACAAACTGTTTCTAACAAGCACTTTAAATCTAACATTACTGCTTTATAGGGCCAGGTAAAAAGGTAGACAATGTGAAGCCAAGAGAGTTTGAGAGTGTATATGGCTATAAAAGAGGTCTCCTCATTTTATGTCAGGAGATAACAGACTACATCAACTCTAAGACCACCCTTAATGACCAAAATTTCATGTCTGAAAGTAACAAATATGAAAAAAACCACATTAATTTAGCAACTATTTCTAAACCATCTTTTATGTAGCAGGCATCATGGGAACATAATAGGACGGACAACCAGATAACACTTCTGCTATCGTGGAGCTTATTATGGTAGGTAAGCTGGGTATTAACCATAAAACCCACGTAGCTTTGCCAAGTAAGCATCACATGTCTGTAATCCCAGAACTCAGGAGGCAGAGCATGGGTAGTTGGCGATTACTGAAAATTTCAGCCAGCCAGGATTGCATAGTGAAAACCTTGCCTGAAAACAGGCACCTTCGACCATGACTAGTGACAGACAGGGAGGCGGTGTTGCTTGTAAGAGGAACGTCTGACTTGCTCAGTAAGGTCAGGGAAGTTTGAGGCAGAGGGAGGAATGGGTGCGAAGGCCGTGTGCCATGATGAGACACCAACATATAACTGGACTGAAGGGTAGTGCAGCTAAGGTGCAGAGTGGCAGAGAGATCAAAAAGCGATAGGAACTAGACCATGCTGGACTCTGCAGCCAACAAGGAAGAACTCTGTTTTTACCATAAGAACAATGAGAAGTCACCCCGGGATTTCAAGCTGGATGACATAATCAGGCTGCCGTTCTGGAAAGTACACACTATACAAGTGTGACAAAAGCACTGGAGTTGACGAACATGAACATGAGACAAGAGAAAGTAAAGCCAAGCATGGTGGCAGACGCAGTCCTAGCACTCGGCTGGCAGAGGCAAGAGGATCGTCACAAATTTGAGGCCAGCATGGTTTTCAGCATGAGTTCCAGGCCAGCTAGGGCTCCATGGTGAGGCCCCGTTTCAAAACAAAACAAAAAGAGAAAATATTAAAAAAACAAGACATAAGAAAGTTCTTTTGGGGCAGACAGATGAGGTGGTAAAGACATCTGCCACCGAGGCCAACAACCTGAGTCTGAGTCCTGGGACGTCACAGGGAAGGAGTCCTGAAAGATGATCTCTGATCCCCACATGCAGCCTGCGGCACATGCCACCCTACCCCACCCCCACTCTATGTTTTTAGTATAAAGAAAGCACTGAAGCCAGATTTGCAAGACGATGGACAAAAGCTGAGAAAGGGCTCAGGAATACACACGTAGAGAAAGATAAAACGGCCCACTTGGCTCGCAGGACTAGACTTGAGCACAGGAAGCTAAGTATGTAAAGAGAGACCAAACTGGTGGGAGGACCTTTTCCTGTGGGGCCACTGGATTTAACTGTAGAGTAACACTGAGCGGCGAGAGGAGTCACTGGGTAACTTCTCCTTGTTTTTATGATAAAGACATACTCGGTCCTAAGCAGAGACGGGATTAAGATGATGAAGGTTCAAGACAGTCGGGGCTGTATGAGAGAGTTCAGTGCCAGTATGGATGTCAGTCCAGCATCACGTGATCTAGCGTTCCAGAGCTAGTGGCCATGGGAATAGCCATCAATCTAAAAAATATCTTGAAGGAGAAACTGGTGAAGTGGAGCATGGAAAGAAGAGGAAGAAAGGCCACAACTCTGACAAACGGGGTAATTATGATGCCAGAAATGATGATAACACAGATTTATTTTGCCTTCTTAATGTTTTCGGATCAGTATTCTGCCTTTGCCTGAGGAGACGGCAGCTCAGTTTGTGGAGTACCTTTGTAGGTCGCAGAAAACAGATTGCTTTTAGGTGTTTCATGACCTCTCGATTTTGAGAATCAATTCGTTCAAAGAGGTATACTTCCTTCTGAAGAATCTCTGACTGTGTGTAGACCATACTCACTATACCAGTCTGTAAAGAAAAAGAATGAGCCAAGATTACACTAGTCCAGACTAAAATATGCATGAGTCAATAGTTAAGCATTTTTTCCATTAACACTTGGCTAGGTAATTTAAATGCTAATACACAGAAGACTATTTACTGAATATCCAAAACAGGTACTGATGTGTTGGAACGAAAGCCTGCTCTCTGAACAAGAACAACTCAGAAACTCCAAAGAGGATTTCCTCCATCCCTTTAAAAGCCCCCCCCCCCCGCCCCTTTAAGTTTTGGCCAACAAATAATCTGTCATTCCAGTTTGAGCCCCAACAATTTACTTTTAAAAACAACGTTGACAGGGTCACCCTAAAGTATTCCAAGTGTTCCTTGTGACCATTAACAACTTCTTGGCAGACACTCTTTCAGGTACAAGAAGTCTCTCAGCACCGGTCAGTGCCGGTGGCACTGCACACCCATTAGGAAAGCTTTATACAACTTTCCCAGGGCCGTCCAGACAGAACTGACCGTCGTCATTAAGGAAACGCTAAGACCTGCAGTGGACCGACCCGGACCAGCAATTCTGAGGGAGGGCAGGCTTCATTCACAAACGCAGAGCAAAAGCGAACTCACCGTTTCTTTATCCATGAGAAGTACCTTCATGCCGGGCCCGCTGTCCTCTATCATCTTGGAAATATACTGCTTCACTGCAAAAACCACGTTCATTGTGGCGAATTGACAGGCGCCCCACAGCCCTTCCCGCCCCTTTCCCTGGCTGAATTAACCTCAGGCCTGTAGGCTGGGTCTCAGCTGCTTCCGGTCGGCCAAGTAGTGGCTTCCGGGAGTCCGGGTAGCTCCGGTACTGGGAATTGTAGTTCCTCCGCGGAGTCGCGGACCCAGACTCGGCGGCCACCGGCCGGTGCCATTCCGGACCTGCGTCGGGCGTGGAGTGGAGGGCATTCTGTTCTCTCTGACAGGCGCTGTGCTGGTTTCTGGCTCTGCGTGGGGAGGGCTTGGCGCGTCGCGGTAGACAGCTGTCTCGGACACGGGAACCATGGAGCGTGGCTGTGCTGTTTACCGAGCACCCTTTCTGGAGACCGGCGTGCAGGTCACTGGGGAGGCCGAGGTGGCGGGGTCACAGGTTCGAGACAAGTCCTTTCCGGTAGCAAGTTTCCGGATAGCCCGGCTGGATTACATAGGGAGACCTGGTTTCTAAAACATCCAAACAAACTTGAAGCCGCTTCGTGGGACGGCAGTTTGTATTTACTAGGTCGTGGACGAGATTCGTCTTCCCGACTCCCGGTGGTCATTATTTAGGTGACAAGTGTCCGGTGTTAGAGCTGAAAGTGAGTAGGTTTTCCGAAGAGAGAAGGGAGGCTGAAATTGATCACATGGTTGTTGAATGAATGAACAAAGGGAACACCATTTAGGGATGTTGTACGAGAGATCTCAGATCCCAGGAGGGCGGGGAGCTTCCGCCGGCCCCTACTCAGGACCGCAGGGACTGCTAGTCCTCTGCGCCCAGCGCTGGACTTCGCTGCCTTGCAGGGGCGTCGGGTTTCCAGGGACCCTGAAGTGGGTTGGGGGCTATTATTCATCGGAGCTGACGCAGCTAACCTGAGAATATTTAAAGGGAAACATTTTTTAATCTAAGAAGCAATGAAAGATTAGCAATAAAGTGGATCTTAACGCATCAGCTTCCAAAGAGCTGCAGCAGATCACACAGGTCTGTCACCATACTTCTCAGAACGGTGCTTTTGTTCCTCACCTTTACGTTGGAGAATTGTAAAATCTGAAAGACAAATAACTGCCAGAAATCAATGACTGCTAGTGCTTCAAACATTTCCCCCCAAATAATGAGGGGGTGGAGAGGGAAATGGAGGAAAGGAGGGAGGACTGGATAGGAGATCACCACGGGGCAGTAAGATTTTAGGAGAGGGGAACCGAGATAGGTAGACAACAGAGTAACGAAAATGAGGGACTGTTTAGTTGAGGAAGGGAAACAGAGCGCTGTGCGAAGGGTGGGGTGAGGAGTGGAGGGGCTGGAGGAAGGAAGGAGGGGAACGGAATAGAACTGGGTATAACTGTAGGTGGATCTTTGTGAGTTCAAGGCCAACCTGGTCTACAAAGCAAGTTCCAGGATAGCCAAGGCTACACAGAGAAACACAGTCTGAAAACAACAAAAAAAGAATAAGGTATAACTGTAATAGGAATGAAAATGCTATTAGAAACCCATCATTTATGCTAACTTAAAAATGAAAAGACAACGCACTCAGCGTCACTACCTATCAGTTCTGTTAACATATTGTAAGAAATACGCGGTTAGATAGAGCAAAAGAACCTTAATCGGTTTATGCAAATTATATGAAAGTTCCAAATCCTTCGAAGGAGACCAGAAGTCACCTCTAAAATTGTGAAAATGTGTTCCTTCAGTTTTCCAACCAAGTAAATAAAGCTTCCTATTGAATATTTTACTGTTTTTGAGAATTTTTTTCTTTCTTTAGTCTTCCTTTTTGCTTGTTTAATTTTGTTTTTTTGAGACAGGGTTTCTCTGTGTAGCCCTGGCTGTCCTGGAACTCGCTTTGTAGACCAACCCGGCCTCGAACTCACAGAGATCCCCCTTCCTCTGTCTTCCTAGTGCTGGGATTAAAGGCATGTGCTAAAAGGATCACCTGGCTAAAAGGATTTAAATCATCAGTTTAAAATGATTTTGAGTCAGGCTTGGTTGCACTCGCCTTTGGGAGTCAGTCGCAGGGATCTCTTGAGTTCAAGATCAGCCTGGTCTAAGGGAGGAGTTGCTGACCAGCCTTGGCTACCTAGTGAGACCACGCCTCAAAGAAAAAAGTATTTGCATGAAGAATTCTGTCTGCACATCACAGTTGTCTCTGTGACTCCAGCTTTCTGGGTAGGCTGTTTTTGATATGCCTGGTGGTGGTGGTAAACTGGAGCTGGCCTTATAGCATGACTCTTATGCAAGATCTTTTTTTTTTTTAAATATTTATTTATTTATTTGTTATGTATACAACATTCCATGTATGCTTGCACACCAGAATCATTTCAGATGGTTGTGAGCCACCATGTGGTTGCTGGGAATTGAACTCAGGACCTCTGGAAGAGCAGTAGGTGCTCTTAACCTCTGAGCCATCTCTCCAGCCCCGATCTTTTTTTTTTTTTAACTTATTAAACATTTAATTTTTAATTCTTTTTTATTGTGGTACATTGATAAGCTTCTCTTCTTTAGATTGGAGAAATTTTCTTCTATGACTTTGTTAAAAATATTTAAAAATATTTTCTGTACTTTTGACCTGTTTCTCCTCTTTTTTCTGTACTTATTTTTTCCATCTTTTTAATTAATTAAATTTATCTGTTATTTTACATTCTGACTGCAGTTTTCCCTCCCTCCTCTCATCCCAGTCCCTTCCCCCAGCTCCCCTCTGGCCACCCCCCCCAATCCACTCCTCTGTTTCTGTTCAGAAAGGGGCAGGCCTCCCATGGGTGTCAACAAAGTATGGCATAGCAAGTTGAGGTAGGACTAAGCTCCTCCCCTCTTATTAAGGCTGGGCAAGGCAACCCAATAAGAGGAATAGGTTCCTAAAATCCCTGTGCAAGATCATTTAATGATCCCAAGCTCATACTAGCTATAGATTACCAATGAGTTTATTGTCTAAATTTTTTTGAGGCTACCAAAGAAGATGAGTTTCTGTATGGGAATCACCCACAGCAAGAATCATTCTTGTTTACAGACACCACGTTCTTCCTACTCCGAGACTCGGAAAACAGGATAGTCAGTTAAATAAGATCTTTGTATTCTCAAGTGTGTGACTCTTTTATTTTAAATTGAGGTGGGCTTGTTATGAATGCAGTTCCTGTCATCTGTCTTCTAACCAGTTCTAGAACACTGCACACATGAGTAGTTTTCAGAGCACGGACTATGGTCTGCAGTGGTTTGTAAGTTGCTCTAATGTAGAGTATAGAGCATGCTTTTATTTAGGAAAGCTTCCTAACAGATACAGAAAAGAAAAAAAAAACCACAGTTGTCTGGAGGAAGTAATGTTTGCATCACCAAAGTATCACTAGAGAAAATGCACTGAATATGAAATAAATTAGCAATAAACCTGTGAAAATGCTCAATAAACATGAAAGATATTTGCTAGAAATCTGAAAAGCAAATTAAAGCCACATTAGTTACACTATTTCTTCTCTATAAAGTTGGCAAAATTTAAAGTGTCTGACAATACCAAACATTGGTAAAAAATGTAGGACAAGCCAGGTAGTGGTGGCGCACGCCTTTAATCCCAGCACTCCGGAGGCAGAGGCAGGCGGATCTCTGTGAGTTTGAGACCAGCCTGGTCTACAAGAGCTAGCTCCAGGACAGGCTCCAAAGCTACAGAGAAACCCTGTCTTGAAGAAAAAAAAAAAAAGAAAGAAAGAAAGAAAAGAAAATGTAGGATAAGAATTCATGTATTACCAAAGCAAGAGAAAAAATTGAGCTGGGCGGGGTGGTGCATGCCTGTCTTTAATCCCAGCTCTCAGAAGGTGGATGCAGATGGATCTCTGTGAGTTTGAGGCCAACCTGGTCTACAGAGTGAGTTCTGGAGAAGCCGATCTTGAAAAACAAAACAAACAACAACAACAAAAAGTAAAAATTGGTACACTTTGTATAGAAATGTGGAGTGATTGTTAAAAGCTAATGAAACTTGAAAACCTTGTACCTGTGGACTCAAAATTCTTGCCCCTTGGTATTTTTGTATTGTAGAGCGTCCCTCCTGGATAGTTAACCCCGGAGTGGCCACACAGGGCTTGGGGGCAGCTAAGTTTCTGAGCAGCTTTAGCTGTCAGCTTTCCCAGTATTTCCTATGTGTAGCCACAAAAGAAATTTCACGCTTTAGAAAACTCTCACGTGTTTATGAAGCATGTGCAAAGATGCTCTTAACATTGTTGCTGAGAGTAGCAGAACAAAGTTGAAAAGAACCCAAATGCCCATCGTCCTTACCGTAAGTAACAATTTAAAAATTGACTACCATATTCAGTGGTTGTGGATGAGCCAGAACTAGAACACCGTTGAATATAAATTGAGTACTGGAGATAAAAGCAGCACATATACTTTTATAGAGTGTACTGCATGATTTTCTTTTTTGTAAAAAATAGTGTATTGTATAAGCCTCAGGCCAGAAAGAGCATAAAAGCAAATGATTCATGAGCTCAATAAGCTGATTCAGCCAGCGAGGGAGCAAGGGATGTGCAACTGAAGGCCAGAACACAGGGTGCTTCAGCTGTGTGCTGGGGTTTGGAAATGCCTTAGGTAAGTAGAACACACATGGCTAGCCTGTATTGAATCTCTTTTGCCTGTGTTATTTCATAATAAATGTTTTGGTTGTTGTTGGTTTCTTTTTTCTGATTTTACTAGTGGAAATTCAACATTAGTTTTAGGCAAACTTAGCTGCTAGATAATATGTAATGTTCATCTCTTCATTAAATATGTATCACACATATTCCATGTCGGCTGCTGTATTAATGTGCTGGGACCATCATAACAGTGCCGACAGACGGAGCAGCTTCAACAGAATGCCGTTTTCTCCTGGTTCTGGAGGGTAGACATCCAACGTTAGGGTGTCCAGGGTGGATTTCTTCCTGGGGTCTTTCTCAGGTAGTCTTATCCTTGTGATTGTGTGTGATTCTGTGTTCTGATGCTCTCACTGAACACAAATCATATTGGTTAGGGCCGCTCTGATGACTGCATCCGAATTTGTCTCTTTTAAAGACCCCAGCTCCAAATATAACTACTGTCTAAGCATTGGGACATCATTAGGAACACTGCATTAGGGCTTCAATATATGAATTTGAAGGAAAATAAATTATCCCATCGCAGATGTTGACAGTTGATAAACCCCTTCATCCCTGGATGGTACCCAACAGTGCAGAAACAGCTAGAGGAGGCACCGAAAGTCTCTGAGACACTGCTGACAGAATTATTTCATTTTCTAAACCCCCAATTTAAATAAGAACTTGTGGGCACACTTCTGTCCTTTGATTTTTGTTGATTGTTTTTTGTTTGTTTGTTTTTAGTTTTTCAAGACAGGGTTTCTCTGTGTAAGAGCCCTGGCTGTTCTAGAACTCTCTCTGTAGATCAGGCTGGCCTGAATTTACAGAGGTCCACCTGCCTCTGCTGAGATTAAAGGCACGCGCCACCACCGTCCGCTGGTTGGGTTTTGTTGGTTTTTGAGAGAGGGTTTTCTTTGTAGCCCTGGCTCTGCTGGACTCACAGTTCTATCAGTCATTTAACTATCACACCAGTGTGCAGATGAACGTGGCACCCAGTGTCGTATTTCCTGTAATTAAATCCCAGTGTGTTTAAATAGTTCCTCAAGCACTCCCGTACTGAGGAATTACCCAGGGATCATGTTAATGCAAATCTCTGATTCAGTGGTTCTGCAAACTCCTGTACTTGTTACAAACTCCCAGGAATTCTGGTCCCTGTGTTTCATGAACTACATTCTGGGTAGCAATAGACAGCCAAGATCATCAGGATGAAGGAACTCAGCAGCAGTAAATGAGGTTTTGCTCACTTCTTCACTAGTTCTAACACTATTGTTTACTTCTACCTACCACACGTTACAAACCTTCCTCCTGACTCATTTCTGCTCCCACTTGTTCTGTGGAATGGGCAGATTGTATGGCACAGGTCTGTGTGCAAGGTTTCTGTTCACAGCTCCCTGCCCGAGGTTAGACAGTCTGTGCTGAGCTGCACTGCTAGCTGTCGGTAAGTCTCCTGCTTACTCAGACTCATGACCTTTGCATGGTTTTTGCACTCTTATAGCAAGGATTAATAAATCCAGTGTATAAAGCAGTACGATAATGAAAAGGGTTATCTTCCTGACAATACTTTGTATTATCACGACACTAAGTTGGCAAGATGGCCCACTGGGTAAGGGCATTTGCTACCAAGCCTGACAACTGAGTTCCATCCCTGGGACCCGGAAGGCAAGAGGAGAGAACCGACTCCTCACAAGTTGTCCTACACACGAATCATGCACACACAGGTGCATACACAAGCACACACTCATACATGCACAGACCAACCACACACACTTGTGTACACACGAGCACGTACACTAAAAAATAGTTTTAAAAGATGCAGAGTTTTTGAAATCATAAGAACTGTATTTCCTGGTTAAAGACACATATGTACTCCTGAGAAAGGAAAGGTTCTTTGGGTCTCTTCGTTCTGGAATACTTGGTGTTGCTACTCCAAGCATGGATTTTCTGTGTAATGTCATCATGCAATCTCATTCTAGAAGCATGAGTGGATGGAGAAGACATTTGATTCTTGGATGGTCACTCACTGACCAACTCGACAAATGCCCACTTTAGACTTTCTGAAAAGAGAGAAATTTGGAAAGCGTGAGTTACACATTTTAGTAAACTATTACATTTCAGCTTAGTATATTGGAATAATTTCAGACAGGAAGTTGCAAAAATAGAGACTTCTCTTGCACTTTTCCCCAAATTTATCATTTCATGGACATGCTCGTGCATAGTACCTCAACAAAAGCCAAGCGCTTAACGGTAAAGTCCTATGAACCAAATGAGAGACTTCTTTCAAATGGCAGCTAGCAGCTTCTTAGTTAATAACCTTTTCAAGTTCTGAGTTCTATGTTGCACCTGGCTGTCACATCTTCCTAATTTTTCCAATCTGTGACAGTTCAGGCTTTGATGACTGACAGTTTTGAAGAGAGCTGGGAGCTGCTTTGTAAAAATCTCTCAATAAAACTTAAGCAACTGCTTTATTATGGTTAAGTTGAGACTTCAGATTCTGGTAGGATGATCACAGAGTGCAACACAGGGGACTCACTGTCCGTATTGCTCATCGCCTTCAGAAACTTCAGTCACTTAGACAGTATCTGCCTGATTATTTTTTTCCTTGTAGTTAATATCCAATGAAGAAGAACACTCACTGAGATTATGAAAATACACTGTTTCTCATCACAATCTCACCAGTTAGTTTTATCAGCAACGTTCAGGTTTTGTGTATAACACATGATTCTTATTTAACTTTTTCCTGTTGGGGATAAGGTCTTTTTTTTTCCCCATGATATTTATTGAGCTCTACATTTTTCTCTGCTCCCCTCCCTGCCACTCCCCTCCCTCCTTCAACCCTCCCCCGAGGTCCCCATGCCCCCAATTTACTCAGGAGATCTTGTCTTTTTATACTTTCTACTTCCCATGTAGATTAGATCTATGTAAGTCTCTCTTAGTGTCCGCATTGTTATCTAAGCTCTCTGGGATTGTGGTTTGTAGGCTGGTTTCTTTGCCTTATGTTTAAAAACCACCTATGAGTGAGTATATGTGATAATTGTCTTTCTGTGTCTGGGTTACCTCACTCAAAATAATGCTTTCTAGTTCTATCCATCTTCCTGCAAAATTCAAGCTGTCGTTATTTTTTTCTGCTGTGTAGTACTCCATTGTGTAAATGTACCACATTTTTTTTATCCATTCTTCAATCGAGGGGCATTTATGTTGTTTCCAGTTTCTGCCTATGACAAACAAAGCTGCTATGAACATAGTTGAGCACATGTCCTTGTGGCACGATTGAGCATCCTTTGGATATATACCCAAAAGTGGTATTACTGGGTCTTGAGGAAGGTTGTTTCCTCATTTTCTGAGAAATCGCCACACTGACATCCATAGGGGTTGTACCAGCTTGCGTTCCCACCAGCAATGCAGGAGTGTTCCCTTTTCCCCACAACCTCTCCAGCATAAGTTGTCATCAGTGTTTTTGATCTTGGCCATTCTTACAGGTGTAAGATGGAATCTCAGAGTTGTTTTGATTTGCATTTCTCTGATGACTAAGGATGTTGAACATTTCCTTAAGTGTCTTTCAGCCATTTTAGATTCCTCTGTTGAG
>PVIU01005623.1:0-111118 GCA_004026605.1 Ondatra zibethicus | reverse complement strand
GGCTATGGCTGTGGACCGCTATGTGGCCATCTGTAACCCACTGCGCTATCCTGTCATCATGTCCCAGAGACTCTGCACTCTACTGCTTCTTGGTTCATACACTATGGGCTTTTTAAATGCCTCTGTAAATACAATTTTTACTTTCTTATCAAACTTTTGCAAGTCCAATGCCATTAATCACTTTTTCTGCGACGCACCACCAATTCTTGCCCTATCATGCTCTAGTATTGACCTTAATATCATGGTATTGACAATCTTTGTGGGATTTAACTTAGTCTTCTCTGTATCTGCTGTCATCTTTTCCTACACATATATCCTGGCTGCCATTATGAGGATGTCTTCTGCTTCAGGAAGGAAAAAGGCCTTCTCCACATGTGCCTCCCACATGACCACAGTCACAATATTCTATGGAGCAGTCTGTTACATGTATGTACTTCATGGGACCAACAGATCTCAAGAGCAGGAGAAGGTGGCTTCTGTGTTCTATGGTATTATGATTCCTATGTTAAACCCCCTCATCTACAGCTTAAGAAACCAGGATGTAATAGAAGCCCTGAGGCACACAGGAAACAAATGTTTCTAGTGGAAAACTTAGTCTGCATGTCAACGTGACTCAACAGGCAAAGCATCGGGGTGCTGTCCCTGGTCAGCTTAGGGAGATATGACCAACAGTCATGGAACACAGATGTCCTTATTTATCAATGGCAGCTGAAAGAGTGGGGAAAGAATTAAACTGTGAAGTAAGTAGCGTTGCCTTCCATGTGCTGAGAATTAAACCCAAGATCTCTAATATTCTAACCAGGTAGTCCACCAACTGCAAAAAATAAAATTCTAATTTGTGCATTTCTGGAAGAGAATCCATCTGTATAGCTTTTATTTCTTTTGTACAGCTTTGAGCCTCTTTGAAAATATGTGTAATAAAAATCAATTACAGAGTAAAGAAAACGGGAAGGCATTGTCAGTACCTTAAACTAGGAAGATTCTTCTGTGTGAAAATTACATTAGATCTTCTTTAATGTTATTCTCTGAAAATAATAGCTCTTCTTATTTTCTCCACCTATCTACATTATTGCTGTGCAGGAAATTTCAGTATAGCTTTGTCCTAGGTAATGTATGCAGTAGAGTAGAGTGGGCCAGAAAAGACACAGAGAAAACCCTCATAGATGCTGAGACATTAGGGACCAACATGCCTCCTTCCTAAACTATTTTCATAATAATTACTAAATTACTGTGGTATAGTTGAGAATGACTGCCACATACCCGTTTTATTACTGGATACTTGAATATACAGCTCTACCCCTGTGATGGTTTGAATAAGAAGGGCCCATAGGTTAATATATTTGAATGCTTAGTCACCAGTTCATAGAGCTATTTGGAAAGGATCAGGAGGTATGGCCTTGTTGGGAGGAGGTGTGTTACTGGGAGTGGGCTTTGAAGTTTCCAAAACCTATAATACCAGGCTCCTGTGTGTGTGTGTGTGTGTGTGTGTGTGTGTGTGTGTGTGTGTCTTTCTTCCTCCAACTTATATATGAGATGTGAGTTCTCAGCTGCTTCTCTGGCACCATTGGTATTACTGTACACAAGAACGGGCCACAAGATATACAACAAAATCCACTTTAAGAGTTTTCATTAATAAAGAGTGGGGAAAGGAAAGAGGGGGTTGCACAGGCCTGTCTGAAAGAAATGGGGCAAGAGAGAATGTGATTCCCCTCTATATGCTGTGAATACCATTGGTTAATAAAGAAACTGTCTTGGGCCTGCACAGGGCTGAATAGAGGTAGGTGGGGAAAACTAAACTGAATGCTGGGAGTGGGTGAGAAGCCATGGAGCTGCAGCCAGAGACAGACATGCTGAGACTTTGTCAGTAAGCCACAGCCACATGGCACTACATGGATTAATGGAGATGGGTTAGTTTAGGTTATAAGAGTTAGCCAGAAATATGCTTAAGCTCTTGGCCAAACAGTACTGCAAATAATGTAGTTAACTGATGAAGGGCATAGAAAAGGAAAGAATGATTCAAAACGACTTTATAAAACTAGGTAACAAAAGAGCCCAGGATCTGTTCAAATCCACTCACAAACATTAAGATAAAAATGTGAGATAAAAATACCAGCATTTTAAAACACCACATTGATACAGCAGCACACTCAAGCCAGGTTAGCCTTACTATGGAACGCAGGATTTCTCAGCACTGTGAAACCTACTGAAAATAGTATTCCCAAGAGATAGTTGCCCTCCATGTTTATTGAGACATTAGTTACAATAATCATGGTATTGAAAACACTAATATTCAACAATGGACAAATACATTATATATGACATAAATATAATACACATAGATTTTACAAATACAGTAAAGACAGAGGAATAGAACATAATTCTGTCTGTGACAGTCTAGACAGACCTGGAGAACATTATTGCTACTGAAGTAAGTCAGAATTTAAAACACAAATGATATTCTCCTATGTACAGTCTAAAACAGTCAAGCTTGGGATGCTGGAGAATCATGGTTGCAGGGATTGGGCAAAGAAGAAATTAAAGAAGCTATGGCCAAATGATACAAAGTTTCAGTACTGCAAGATGAGTAAATTTTGAAGATTCACTTTACTGTATAGGACTAGATAAAAATATCATACTTTATACTTACTTTTTGCTGAGAGTAAATCTTATGTTAGATATTCTTGTCAGCCAAACCCACCAGAAACCACTATCCTGCCATCAGGAATTCCCGAGGGTCTCGTGCTCAGAGTAGCTGCAGGCTGTCTCAGAGCAGAGGAAAAGAAGTTGTTTACAAGAAATTCGGAATCTGGGGGTTCACTGCTCCCAACAGTAATGAGGAGAAACCAGGATTAAAACACTAAAATCATAAATGGCAAAAAAAAGCTAGAAGCTACTAAAATGATACAAAACTGTATTAGCGTATTGCCTTCTACAAATACAAATATATGCTTAAATGTAGAAAAAACATTCATCAGCATTTCTTAGAATAATGTCTTCAAGGTTTATATTCTTCTATGAAGCATTTTCATTTTCAGATAGATCCCTAGCTCCAGTACACTCAAATGACTTTCTATCAAGAACATAAAATAATATATAGAAAGCACAAAATCTCCTTGGAAGTTATTACCAGGAAATCTGAGGTACAAAATATAATATGAGAATCTCTGGAGGCAAGGGTGTGTGCGCGCGCACGTGTGTGTGTATGTGTGTGTGTGTGCATACATGTGTGTGTCCTTAAATTCATTTATTTCTTTTTTAATTATTATTATTTTATTACTTTAAAAAAATACTAATCCAAATTCCCACTTACTCTCCTCCTCCCACTTCCCTCCCACTCCCTCCATACACCCTCTCTCCCAATCCCCTCCAATCTTAAGAGAGGACAAGGCACCCTGCCCGGCGGGAAGTCCAAGGCCCTCCCCACTACATCCAGGTGGAGCAAGGTATACATCCAAAGAGAATAGGATCCCAAAAAGCCAGTATATGCAGTAGAGACAAATCCCAGTGCCGTTGTCAGTGGCCCCTAAGTCTGCCCCAACTGTCAACCACATTCAGAGGCACTAGTTTGATCCCATACTCATTCATTCCCTGTTGGAGTTAGTGAGCTCCCATTAGCGCAGGCACACTGTCTTAGTGGGTGAACCCCTCATGGTCTTGACTTCCTTGCTCATACTCTCCTTTCACTCTTCAACTGGACCTTGGGAGCTCAGTCCAGTGCTCCTATGTGGGTCTCTGCTTCTGTTTCCATCTGTTGTTGGACATAGGTTCTATGGTGATGTTTAAGATAATCATCAGTCTGACTACAGGGCAAGGCCAGTTCAGGCACCCTCTCCTCTATTGCTTAGGGTCTTAGCTGGGGTCATCCTTGGGGAGTCCAGGGAATTTTTCTAGAGCCAGGTTTCTTGCTAACCCCAAAATGGCTCCCTCAATCAAGATATCTCTTTCCTCATTCTCATATCTGTCCTTCCTCTATCTCAACTACCCCATTTCCTCAAGCTCTCCCCAACCTTCCCCTTCTCCCCTTCCTTCTACCCCCTCCTGCCCCCATGCTCCCAAATTTTGTCAGGCGAGCTTGTCTACTTCCAATTTCCTGGTGGATCTATATATGTTTTTCTTTGAGTACACCTTATTACTTAGCTTCTCTAGGATCATGAACTACAGGCTCAGTGTCCTTTGTTTATGACTAGTATCTACTAATGAGTGAGTACATATCATATTCATATTTTTGGGTCTGGGTTCTCTCACTCATGATAGTGTTTTCTAATTCCATCCATTTGTATGCAAAATTCAAGATGTCATTGTTTTTTACCGCTGGTAGTATTCTAATGTGTAGATGTGCCACACTTTCTTTATCCATTGTTCCGTTGAGGGTTGTTTCCAGGTTCTGGCTATTACAAATAATGCTGCTGTGAACATAGTTGAACAAATGCTTTTGTAGTATGATTGAGCATCTTTTGGGTATATTCCTAAGAATGGTATTGCTGGATCTTGAGGTAGGTTAACTCCCAATTTTTTTGAGAAACCACCACACTGATTTCCAAAGTAGTTGCACAAGTTTGCATTCCCACCAGCAATGGATGAGTGTTCCCCTTATTCCACATCCTCTCCAGCATAAGCTATCATTGGTGTTTTGATTTTAGCCATTCTGACGGAGTAAGATGGTATCTCAAAGTTGTTTCGATATTGTATATTTTTAAATATTTAATTTTATTCTTTACGTACAATACATCCTGACTGCAGTTTTCCTGCCCCCAGTGCTCCTCCACAGATACCTCTCCACTAGATCCACTCCAACATTTCCCTTCAACAAAGAGAAAAGACCAGGTCTCCAGGATATCAGCCACACAGGACATAACAAGATGCAATAAGACAAAACAAAAAAAAATCTCATATCAAGGCTGGATGAGGCAACCAGGTAGGAGGAAAAAGGTCCCAAGTTCAGGCAAAAGAATCAGACACATCCCCCACTCCCCCACTTAGGAGTCCCACAACAGCACCAATCTACACAGCCATAATATATACACAGAAGACCTAACTCAGACCTACACAGAATCTGTTTGTCACTTCAGTCTCTGTGAGCCCCTATGAGCCCTGTTTAGTTGATTCTGTGTTCTTATTCTCATAGTGTCTTTGATCCCTCCAGTTCCTAGAATCCTTCCTCCCACTCTTCTTGGAGGTTCCCCTGGTTGTGAGGCTCAGCATCTGTTTCTGTCGATTGCTGGACAATGCCTCTCTAATGACTATTGGGCTTGTATTATTGCATCTTCATCACCATATTGAATAACTTCATCAATAGCTTGAAAAACAAGGAGGCAAGTAAAACTCTAAAGATGGCAAAGTAAAAGTTCTTCTAGATTGGACCCAGAAGTTAAAATTCTTTATTTATATGTATTTATTTATTTTACTTTAAAAAATCTTTTTTATTTTATATACCAATCCCAGTTCCCCCTCCTTTCCCTCCTATTGCTTCCACTACCTTTCTCCCACACCATCCCTCCACTCTGTTCCTCAGAGAGGGTAAGGCCTTTCATGGGGAGTCAACAAAATCTGTCACATCACACTGAGGCAGGACCAAGGCCCTTTCCCATGAGCTAGGCTAAGAATGGTGTCCCTCCATAGGGAACGGACTCCAAAAAGCCAGTTCATGCACTGGGGAAAAACCTGCTCCCTCTGCCAGCAGCCCCACAAACTGCCCAAGCCACACAACTATCACCCACATTCAGAGGGCCTAGTTTGGTCCTATGCAGGTTTCCCAGAGTTGGTGATCTCCCAGTAGCTCAGGCCAGCTGTTTCTGTGGGTGTCCCCATCATAGTCTTGATCACTTTGCTTGCTTTCTCACTCCTCCCTCTCTTCAACTGGACTCCAGGTCCTTGGCTCAGTGTTTAGCTGTGGATCTCTGCATCTGCTTCCATCAGTTACTGGATGAAGGTTTCTCCATTATTGCTTAAAGTCTTAGCTGGAATCATCTTTGTGTATTTCGGAGAATTTCCTTAATGCCAACTTTTTCACTAACCCCATAATGATTCCCTCTATCAAGATATCTCTTTTCTTGTTCTCCATCTCTGATCTCTGTCCTTCCCCCAACTCAACCATCCTGTTCCTCCCCCACTCTCCTTATCCACTCCCCCTTCCCTGTCCTCCCTCCAACCTCCTCCCAATTTACTCAGGAGCTCTTTCCCTTTCCTCTATTTCCCTTTCCCAGGGGCATTCTTTTATGTCTCTCTTAGGGTCCTCTTTGCTACCTAGCTTTTCCGGGGTTGTGGACTGTCAGTTTGTTGTCCTTTGTTTTATGTCTAGTATCCACTTATGAGTGAACACATACTGTGTTTGTCTTTCTGGGACAGAAGTTAAAATCCAATACATTAAAGCATCCAATACATTTATTCTACCACAATTTAATGTTTCTAAAACAAGGAACATGTTTGTGCCTCAAACCAAGTAACTCTTCATTCGATTGATAATGTCTTAAAATCTGGAAAACACAGGAGGATCAAGTTCTGCAATAAAAGAGGGCTCTCTAGAAAATTACTGTCTCAGTCTGTGTGTCTGACTTCACCACATCAAGCATAGTAAGGGCACACCCTAACCTAATGAGGTGGATACATAACTGAGGAGATGCCTAATTATACAGCAAATGTTATTACATCCTCTCTAGTAAATGGTCAATTTCCTCCTTTGCTGACTCTTTAATGATGGTGTGATTCATCATGCCATTAAGAGACGCAAACGTTCCCACCAACACATCCATACAAAGGTAAGGAAAACACCTTGCACAACATCCACAATATTCTAAGCACATTAACATTGCTCAATAAATACTTGTAGAATAAAGAAATGGACAAATGAAAACAGAAAAGAAAGATCAGGAATCTAGATGAAGCTTCTGATAAGAGTGGGAACAACAATCTTTAGTCCAGCACAGTGGTTTCTGGTGCAGAGAAGTGAGTGGCCCTGAAGAAGACGAAGTGGCATGTACTCTATGGTCAAAGAAATAGGAACTGACTAAGGAAGCTTGAAAAGCTGCATCGTGTACCATATTCAATACAGTCCACGGCACACATGCATGCGTTAGAAAAACCTAGACATCATCACACATCCATTGGCAGAGGGCATTAGTGTAGTCCTCATTGATGCGGTCACTACATGGAGTCAAACATCAGAGCATTTTATTACAAATTCTTGTATGAAAGGAAATATGACAAAGGTTAAAAAAGACAGGTCGCCGGGCAGTGGTGGCGCACGCCTTTAATTCCAGCACTTGGGAAGCAGAGGCAGACGGATCTCTGTGAGTTCGAGACCAGCCTGGTCTACAGAGCTAGTTCCAGGACAGGCTCCAAACCCACAGAGAAACCCTGTCTCAAAAAAAAAAGAAAGAAAAAAGAAAGACACAAATCTGATCCACCCACCTGCAAAGTGAGAGAGGGGAGAGAAAGAGAGAGAGAGAGAGAGAGAGAGAGAGAGAGAGAGAGAGAGAGAGAAGAAAGATTCAGTGGAAGAGTTTTTACTTGATCATAAAGTAGGAGGAAGACTTGGTAAAGATACCAAGAAACCCTATAGTCAAAATGGATTAGCAGAGGAGCCCTGTGTCTCTCAGGAATGGGATTGCCCCAGAACCCCTTTCCCGTACAACCACTGGCAGGAAACAGTTACACGCTTAGACGTCTATTAACTTAGTTACAAGGCTACAACACAGAGGAATGAGTAAAGCCATTTGACTGGATTCTAATCACACGGTAAGATATTATACAGTGGTGTGTGTGTGTGTGTGTGTGTGTGTGTGTGTGTGTGTGTGTGTGTGTGAGATGTTCCAAAGACCTATACACAAAAGAAGATATGAAAAGGAGAGGGGGACTATCATGGAAGAAGAGAGTCCCAAGTGAGAAGTAGATACCCACTCTCTCTGCTTTCAACCAACAGACTGCTCAAAGTCTGAGATACAAAAGAAGATGATAAAGAAATAAAGATGATAGAAATAGGAGAGGAAAAAGGCAAACCCTAAGGACTCTGCTAGAAAATTCTTAGAACTCATAAACACTTTCAGCAAAAAATAAGTCACAAAACCAACACCCCAAAATCAGTAGTTCAGTAATGAACTCAGTAAGAAAGAAATTTGGGGAAGTGGGAAGGAATCCATTCACAATGCCTTAAAAGAAAAATTAAAAATATATAAGAATAAAATTAACCAAAGATGTGAAAGACCTCTACAATGAACATGTTAAAGCACTAGAAAGGAAGAAAGAAAGAAAGAAAGAAAGAAAGAAAGAAAGAAAGAAAGAAAGAAAGAAAGAAAGAAAGAAAGAAACTTATGCTGAGAGGGTTTAGTATTATGAAATGAGCCTTTTACCAAAAGTGATCTGCCTATTTAACAGGATTTCCATCAATATCCCATAATATCCTTCACAGAACTAGAAAAAAAACAATCCTAAAATTCCTATGAAAGCACAAAAGGTACCAAATAACCAAAGCATCCCTAAGCAGAAAGAGCAATGCTGGAGGCATTGTGGTATCATGCTGATGTCGTTTGTAGCAGTTGCAGAGATCCACAGTTAGCACTGGGCTGAGCGCCCAGAAGGCAGTCGGAAAAGAGGGAGGAGCAATAATATGAGCAAAGGGGTCAGGACCTTCATAGGGATACCCACAAAAACAACTAACCTGAGCTAGTGGGAGCTCACTGACTCCTGACTGCATAGGACCAAACTAGGCCCTCTGAATGTGGGTGGCAGTTGTGCGGCTGGGGCAGTCTGTGGAGCACTTGCAGTGGGACCAGGATTTATTACTAGTCTTTGAACTAGGTTTTTTGGAGCCCATTCTATTTGGAGAGATACCATGCTCAGCCTAGATACAGGGGCAGGGTAAGCTTGGCCCTGCCTCAAAGTGGTGT
Organism: Ondatra zibethicus; assembly: GCA_004026605.1. Taxonomy (NCBI): domain Eukaryota; kingdom Metazoa; phylum Chordata; class Mammalia; order Rodentia; family Cricetidae; genus Ondatra; species Ondatra zibethicus. Next base: position 102,236 of record PVIU01005623.1, on the reverse strand, counting down.
GTCAGACTTTGTTGGTCCTCCATGGGAAGCCTTACCTTCTCTGAAGAGTGGATGTGGGGGTGGGGTGAGTGGAAGGTGGGGGGAGCAGGAGGAGGGAGGGAGGGGGAACTGAGTTTGGTATGTAAAATAAGAAAAGATTGTTTTAAAAAACAAAGAAAAAAAAAAGAAAGACATGTCTCCATAGGCTAATGTGTTTAGATTTTGGTCCCCAGTGACTGGTCCTGTCTGGAAAGGTTTTGAACAACTAGATGAAGTTTTAAAGCAGGTCTCTGTCTCTGCCTCCCTAGTGCACAGTGTGATCAGCTGGCTTCCTGACTGCCAGGCTAGCCCTGTGCTCTCCTACTGCCATGACTTCCTGCTGAGATGGACTCTATTGTCTCCCTTTCCTTTAGTGTCTTTGTCAAAGTCTTTTATCTTGGTGACAGATAGTTAACTAATACACACTCTTGCAGATTCACATTTCAGTGTTAGTAGGTTTCTAGACAAACTTAATTCAAAGTCTCTAATTCACAGGTTTTATCTAGAGATTCTGATATTTTGAAGTGCAACTGAAATAAAAGTTTTCTTTCTGGAGGATAGTTTTTAAGATACATAATTCCTTCAGGAAAATGGAAAAAATAAAAATGAAAAGTTGTCTTCTTTAAGTGAATATCTGAGAGGTAGTCGCTGTGACATTATTTAAAGTGCATTAAATCACCAGGATCTTTAAGGTCACACCAGAGATTATATGTCAACAGGTTTAGGTGAAACTTGGATTTTTAAAGAGAGATGTGTTTATTGCTGATTATTATAGATGAAAGTTTCTGTCCCACCCAGTCCCACAACCATTCAGTCCCAAAGAAACACACAGAGACTTATATTAATTATAAACTGTTTGGCCTATTAGCTCAGGCTTATTAATAATAAGTTAATAATAGCTAATAACTAGCTCTTACAACTTAAATTAACCCATAATTCCTATCTATGTTTAGTTATGTGGCTTGGTACTTTTTCTCAGTGAGACATTCTCATCTTGCGTCCTCTGTGTCTGGCTGGTGACTGCATCTCTGCCTTTCCTCTTCCCAGAATTCTCCTAGTCTGGCTACCCTACCTATACTTCCTGCCTGGCTACTGGCCAATCAGTGCTTTATTAAACTAATACAAGTGACAAATCTTTACAGTGTACAAGAGCATTATCTCACAGCATTTTCCATTTTTTTCTTTTCAAAACAAGACATTGAATTTAGTCTCCATTGTTTAGCTTATTTCCTGACCTTTATCCATAACAACTTATAACCAACACACTAAACAAAGACAAACATCCATGATCCATTCTTTGGGAATGTGGGCATAGTTTTCTAGGCTATCCCCTGTTGACTGGGGTCACTGATAATCTTATGGTAACCCAAAGAAAATTTAGGATTATGGTCAAGTCCTGACTGGAATATTCTGTGAGCCTGGATCATCTCAGTCAACAGTCTTGAAGCTGTTCAGGATATAGAACTCAGAGGAAACTGAGGAAATAGAGGTCCTCTGAAATGTTAGAATATCTGGGCCATTCGCTCCTATCGGAGATTTTTCATGAGGTCTTCCTTGATCAAACCTTATTTTTCTTAACCCAGAATGAATCCACAGCCCTCATTTCCTGTGGAAACAAAAGCAAAACCTCTTCTCCAAAGTAACATATTTTTTGACTTAAAATTTGAAGCCAAGGCATTTTCAAAATAGGTTGTATTAATCCAGCAGCATTTGTAATCAAATGTCTTTTAGCAGCTGTTGTTCCTTCCTCAGCCATCAAACAATTCAAAGACAACAAAATAACATACAGTATGCAGACTCTCTGTGTATTTATTCATTCATTACATGGCTTTTTTTTTTAACTCTAATTGTTTTATTTTTACTGTTTAATTTTTGGTGTTTTGAGACAAGATTTCTCTGTGTATCTTTGGCTGTCCTAGAACTCACTCTGTGGACCAGGCTGGCCTCAAATTCAGAGATCTGCCTTCCTCTGCCTCCTGAGTGCTGGGATTAAAGATGTTCACCAACATCACCCAGTTCATGATGTCGTTCTTCAACAGCTAAGTAATACTCCATTATGTAAATGTAACACACTTTCTTTATCCATTCTTTGGTTGAGGGACATCTAGGTTGTGTTCAGGTTCTGGCTATCATGGCTAGAATTAAAACTACATCTTTGGCAGCTGGCTCCACCCCATTCCTCAGCTTTTTGAAAGTCTAGCTTCATGACAGTGGTACTGGCAGGAGCCAGGTTTATTGCTACAACTCTGTGGAGTTTCTAGGTTCATTCCACCACCAAGAATCTTGATGCTGGATGATCATAAACACCATTTAAGTATTTGTTGGCAGAGCATCTTTAAAGAGCTCCAAGGTTTTTATCACTAACACTGAGTTAGGAAGCCTCTCTGTTGCCACCAGCAAACAGAGCCCTAACGAAGTAAAGACAGTCACCAAAAAGCTGTACTTGACTCTCTTTTTCTCTGTCTAGAATCCTTTTTTAAGCTTTCTCAGGAAATTCTTGCCAAATGTTTGGGCATCATTTATAGACAGAAGCTTCTATCCTGCCTGGTCCTGAAACTATTGTCTCAAAAGAAAAACACACACACACAGAGGCTTATACTAATTATAAACTGTCCGGCCTATTAGCTCAGGATTGTTATTAACTAGTTCCTAAAACTCAGATTAACCCAGAATTCCTGTCTATGTTTAGCCATGTGGCTTGGTGCCTTTTCTCAGGGAGGCGGTCTCATCTTCCTTCCTGTACCTCTGGTTTGTGACAGCGTCTCTGCCTTTCTTCTTTCCAGAATTCTCCTAACCTGGCTGTTCCACCTAAACTTTCTGCCAGGCTACTGGCCAATCAGCATCTTATTAAACAAATATGAGTGACAAATCTTTGCAGTGTACAAGAGCATTGTCCCACAGCAGATTATAGTGAAAAGTGTAATGAAGAAGACACAAACACAGATTTTGGACAAGAAAATATTTATAGCTTTAATCTAGCAAGGGGGAAATTGTCTGTTATCTGAAAAGGCACTGCTTTAAAAAGTCAAAGTCCCTCAAGAAATAAGCTTTCTCATCTAGAAAGCTTACAATGTTGTAAGCCCAAGAGAACTCATGAGCATTGTTTTTCCCAGTTGTATCCTAGTCCATGGAACCTGAGATCACAAGGGAGTGACTGCTAATCCCTTAGTCCCGAACTATAAACTCCTGATGGGAAACAACAGAATAGAGAGACCTTAGTGGGCAATTACCACCTGCCAAAAGTGAACCAGGAAGCACCTCCAGTGTAAGTAAAACCAAACAAATGACATTTACAACATCAGGTCTTTGTCACTGAGTCTTTGCAGGTGATAAGGAGCAGAGGGTGAGAGACCAAGTCCCAGCATGTTTCACCCAAGACCAGGAATAATGGCTCTTTCCTTAGTGATACAATAGAAATTGAAGGAATAGATGGAGCTGGCATTGCCTGGGAAACATGTAAATGGCATCAACGAATAAGCATAAGAAGTGCTTCATGCCTTATCGTATGTCTTACAATGATAAATATTTTTATTTATTACTTTGTTTCATTTATAACTTCAGGATTTCAATTGAACAAGGATAAATTTTAATTTACCATGTTAGAATTCTCCCCATTTGTTATTTTTCAACTTATTTTTGCTTTCATACATGTGTGCAATGAAATATGATCATATCTACCCCCATTTTCTCCTTCCAGTGCCTCCTAGAGCTGCCTGAACACATCCCCCTCTCTGTTATTGTTGCTGTTGCTGCTTTTAAATCACCTGATAACTTCAATATTTAGTTATTTTGGCATATTCTTTTTTAATTTTTTTTACTGAGAAGATATTTTTTCTCACGTAATATCTCCTGATTGTGGTCTCCCCTTCCTCTATTTCTCCCAATTTCTCCCATCTTCCCCTCCCATCCAGATCCAGCCCCTTTCATTTCTCATTAGAAAATAAACAGGCTTCTAAGGGATAATAATAAAATAAAACAAAAACTAACACATCATATCAGACTAAACAAACAGAAGGTAAAGAAAGGGACTCTATATATTTACATCATTTTATATAACTATATCATCTTCCCCTTACCTTTGCTACCTCCTAACCCTCCCATACACCTACGTCCCATCTTGTTCTCTTTAAAATCTGTGGTCTTTCTTGACATATTGTTGTTACATAAATACACAAATATATCCCTAAATACATAAGTACAACTGCTCAGCCTCTGTAATGTTACTCGTGTGTATATGTTTTCAGGATTGACCATTTGGGGAAGACTGTTTCTCCCTCTCTCCACATTCTTTAGTTGCCTGCAGTTCTGTTTGGGTTGAGGTCTTGTGAGCTTTTCCCCATCCATGTTAGCTTGTCTAGTGATGATTAACTCTGTGTCCTTTCAATACTAGCCCCTCCTGGAAAATTCACATAAACGGAGCCATTGCTCTTGTTCTGTCAGAACTTCAGTTTATATACTCTGACCTGCTGCAGCTCCCTCAAACAAGTGCTTTTATTCCCTGGATGCAAGACTCCCAAAGTCACTTGTGTTTATATATTTTATCGCAGATCTGTCATAGAAGGCAACTTAGACAAGCTCATTACCCCTTAGTGTTCAACAAATGTAGAGTGGAATTGTTTATTGCTCTATCACTATGCTTTACCACACTGCACGTATTTCTTCAGATGCCGGAAAAAGTGAGAGTACCTCACAGTGATAATGGACTTAGTTTATTATATTACAATCACTGAAGGTACATTCTTGCCTAAAACTGGTCATCTCATGTTTGGAACAGCACTCTGCCTGGCATCCCTGATCTCAGAGTCAAAAAGCTCAACACTAACATCTCTAGGATGTAGTTTTTCATTTTCAAACAAATTTCTATTATTCTACATATTCAATATGTACAAAGATACATTTAAATTATTATGAGATGGGGATATGGCTCAGCTGATAGAGTACTTGTCTAGCATCTACAAAGCCCTGGTTCAATCCTCACTGCTACATACATCAGACAGCCTGGTGCATTCCTGTAACCTTAACACTTGTAAGAGGCAGAATCAGGGAGATCAAATACTCAATATCATTCTTAGCTACATAGCTACATGAGAACCAGTCTAAAAATAAATAAATAACACTCCCAAAATTACAATCTAATTTCTGCAACTCACTTTTTTTCTTTTTTTATTGATTTTATTGAGCTATACATTTTTCTCTGTTCCTTTCCCTTCCTCTCATCTCCCCTTCAACCCTCTCCCATGGTCCCCATGCTCCCAATTTACTCAGATCTTGTATTTTTTTACTTTCCATGTAGATCTCTCTTAAGGTCCTCATTGTTGTCTAGGTTCTCTGGGATTGTGATTTGTAGGCTGGCTTTCTTAGCTTTATTTTTAAAAACCACTTATGAGTGAGTACATGTGATAATTGTCTTTCTGGGTCTGGGTTACCTCACTCAATACGATGTTTTCTAGCTCCATCCATTTGCCTGAAAAATTTCAAGCTGTCATTATTTTTCTGTTTTGTTGTACTCCATTGTTTAAATGTACCACATTTTCCTTATCCATTCTTTGATTGAGGGGCATTTAGGTTGTTTCCAGTTTGTGGCTATGACAAACAATGCTATGAACATAGTTGAGCACATGTCCTTGTGGTACAATTGAGCATCCTTTGGATATATACCCAAAAGTGGTATTTCTGGGTCTTGAGGAAGGTTGTTTCCTAATTTTCTGAGAAACTGCCATATTGATATCCAAAGGGGTTGTACCAGTTTGCACTCCCACCAGCAATGCAGAAGTGTTCCCTCTACCCCATAACCGCTCCAGCATAAGTTGTCATCAGTGTTTTTGATCTTGTCCATTCTTACAGGTATAAGATAGAATCTCAGAGTTGTTTTGATTTGCATTTCTCTGATGACTAAGGATGTTGAACATTTCTTTAAGTGTCTTTCAGCCATTTAAGATTCCTCGGTTTAGAGTTCTCTGTTTATGTCTGTACTCCATTTTTTTATTGGATTACTTGTTCTTTTGATGACCAATTTCTTGAGTTCTTTGTATATTTTGGAGATCAGACCTCTGTCTGATATGGGGTTTGTGAAGATCTTTTCCCATTCTGTAAGCTGCTGTTTTGTCTTGTTGACCATGTCCTTTGCTTTACAGAAGGTTTTCAGTTTCAGGAGGTCCCATTTATTAATTTTTTATCTCAGTGATATTTATCTATGTGCTGCTAGGGTTATATTTAGGAAGTGGTCTCCTGTGCCAATGCCTAAAAGTGTACTTACCACTTTCTCTTCTATGAGGTTCAGTGTGGCTGGCTATATGTTGAGGTCTTTGATCCATTTGGACTTGAGTTTTGTGCATGGTAACAGATATGGGTCTATTTTCATTCTACATGTTGATATCCTGTTATACCAGCACCATTTGTTAAATATGATTTCTTTTTTCCATTTGATGTTTTTTGCTTCTTTGCTAAAAGCCAGGTGTTCGTAGGTATGTTTTAATATCCAGGTCTTTGATTCAGTTCCTTTGGTCCTCCTGTCTGTTTTTATGCCAATACCAGGTTGTTTTCAGTACTGTAGCTCTGTAGTAGAGTTTGAAGTCAGGGATTGTGATTCCTCCAGAAGTTCTTTTATTGTACAGGATTGTTTTGGCTCTCCTGGGATTTTTGCTTTTCCATATGAAGTTGAGTAACATTCTTTCTAGATCTGTGAAGAATTTTGTGGGGATTTTGATGGGCATTGCATTGAATCTGTAGATTGCTTTTGGTAAGATTGCCGTTTTTACTATGTTAAGTCTACCTACCCAAGAGCATGGGAGATCTTTCTACTTTCTGGTGTCTTCTTCAATTTCTTTCGCAACTCACTTTTTTTATAATTTACTTTTCTGTTGTTTTTATCATTACATCTTGAGAGAAATAACCATGTAGATGTAGTAGCACGAGTTGCACATTTAATTCAAATGATTGCATTGTCTTACATAATGGTTTTGTGTATGGGAGAGAATTTGTTGGAGGAGGGGCCACTTGTTTGTTCCTGGTCTCTTAGCTCCGAAATAATCACACAGAAACTGTATTATTTAAATCACTGCTTGGCTAACTCTTACATCTTAATTTAACCCATCTTCATTAATCTGTGCATCACCATGAGGTCATGGTGATTAAAGTTTCAGCACGTCTGTTTCCAACAACATCTCTATGGCTTCTCTCTGACTCTGCCCTTCTTTCTCCCAGAATTCAATTTAGTTTTCCCCACCTAGCTCTGTTCCCTTATAGCTCTGCTATAGGCCCAAAAAAGTTTCTTTATTAACCAATGATATCCATGGCATACAGAAGGGAATCCTACATCACCTTACAGATGATCCAAACCCAGCAGCTTATGGCTGGTCCAAACCCAGCAGCCTACAGATGGTCCAAACCCAGCTGCCTACAGATGGTCCTACTGAACTCAGAACAGGAAGACATGAATGTGGAAAGGGGACTTGTAGGGAGAAGCCGAGAGGGGGTGATGGGATGGGAGGGAGACAAAAGAAGGTGGGGAGGGAGAGCAAACAGAATAAGTTATATGCATATATGAAATTGTGCAAGTTTAATTAGTATTGTCTGTTATAAACATGAATGGAATTGGCCTTTGTGTGTTAGACTAATGTCTAATGACTTTTCTAAGCTCACTAAGAATTTATAGGATAATTCTGAGTTTCTCCATGAAGACAAATACATCATTAAGAATAGTAACAACTGGGATCCCTCCATATACTCAAGGTTCCCATTGTTTTCTTTGCATGCCCTTCTGTCCTGGCTAAGACTTAAGGTGAGTGTTGAGTAGATTCAGGAATCGAAGTCAATATCATCATATTACTTCAGTTATATGTACTAATTTCCATAACTTACAGCAATGCTATTTAGCATAACAATATGGCAAAAAAACACTCAACCAAGTTAACAGTCCCCTTCTGTTTCCATTTTTCTAGAACTCTGTCGTGAAAATTTGCTAAATTTTGTCAACTAATTTTTGATATGTGTTGAAAAGATCAAATGGCTGTCTTTATTTTAATATGTTAACATGGAAGTTGTCCAGTCTATGCACTCATTCCTAGAAAATGCACTCACATCTTTGACTCCAAAGGTTTACTGCGGGCAGTTGCAAAGGCATTAATAATTACTGCTGCCAAGACTGGAATGGTAAGCCTCTCTGCTTCCTGTGTTTGTTGCCAACAACTAACTTGCCTAATAAACTTAAAGGTTATCTCCAGGAATCTGAAGATTGTATTATAGTCTCCATTAAATACAGTTTATTTTCTTTCTCAACTGGAAAAAAAAAGCAAGAAAGAAGGAAACAGCTGTGTTTAGAGCACCTTCTGTTTCCACTGAATTTTTCTTTTATATACAGCTGTATCTTTTCAGTAATTGTGCACTTTAATGACATTTGCAGCTATACTATATCAATGAGTTAAGGTCCAATTTTCTTACACTGTCATCAGGGTTACATTTATTTTGTGAAATGAGTTGAAGAATGTTCTCTTTTAAGATTTTTAGAGGGGAACGTTTATATAGATATATAACATTAGAATTAGTTGTTCCACGATTGAGAGTGCCTTTAGTCAAACAGGTGATACTACTGTTCTGTAAGTATATGTTTAAATATTCAAATGAGGGTGGAAAAATGGCTCAGTTGCAAAGAAAAGCGCTCATGCAGGGGACCCAGGTTTGAGTCCTAGTACCCACATGGTAGCTTACAACTGTCCAGCACCCCAGTTCCAGGAGATCTAACGCTCGCTTCTGCCTCTGTGGGCACCACACATGCTTTCAGTGCGCTTGCATACATGCAGGCAGAATTCACACACACATAAAGTCATTTAAACAAAATAGTAAAGTATTTGGTAATGGACTGATACATACCAACTACTATCAATCTCTCTCTTCAAGGTCCGTAAATAAACAGATGCTGGGTCTGGGAAGACACAGCTGTAGGAAAAGTGCTTGCCACCTGAATATGAAAACGGGAATTCAATCTCCAGCCAAAGAATAATAATGATAAAACCACAGGTAGGTATGGTGGCCCAGTGCTGAGGATCCAGACAAGCAGACTTGAGTTCTCCAGTCAGCCAGTGTAAGCTACTCGGAGAGCTTCAGGCTACTAAGAGAGTCTTTCTCCAAAAGTATGGTAAGTGGCACCTGAGGAACAACTGCCAAGATTTCTCTCCAGCCTCCACATGCACATGAATGCACATAAATGAGGGGGAAATCACATTAAATAGAAGATATGAAATAGCATTGTTCAATAAGGTAGAACAGCAATCCACTGCAAGTAAGAGTCCTTGTTACATCTGTGCCTTCTGAGGGAAAGAATGAAATGAACAGATATGTTTTATTGTTTCAAACCACAACTATGAAGTAAAAAAATGTAACCAATTACTTCAAATTTAGTATTCCTATAGGAGATACCATAAATAAAGTCAATAAGTTATAAAATCTCTGAAAACCTTTAACTGATAGGGAACTCAAATCCAGGCTTTTTAAAATATAGCATTCTAGTTATACATTACCAAAAATATCGACAGCCAATTTGTAGAAAAGTAGAATAACATAGTTCTAAGAATATTGGAGAGTGACCAAATTAATTCATGTCTAAAATGATAAAAAAAATGCGATATGACTTTACACATTTTTCAGACCCAGAAGAGAAGTAGTGAAGAGATGACATCCACATGAGAGTCCCTATGCACCTTAGCAATGCTTGCACCTTAGCAATGCTTGCACCTCTGCAGCATAAACAAAAGCCATCAGAAGATGCTCAGCTAAGCTCACTATGTACCTATGTCAATTACCTTTGTCTTTAGAAATGTGCCTCAGAGATATTTCTCTAGGAAAGCACATAGGTAATTATGAAAGACAGGCACCATTAGTCAGAGCTACTCAAAGCATGGACCGTGGATCAGCATCACATCTGGGGCTCTCTGTTACCAAGTCATGAGGGTATGAATAAAGAAGTGGAATGGATCCTTAAACCTATGGTAGACTTCTGACAACTCTAAAATACTTTTATTATTCTTTATGAAAATATTAGACACAGCAGATTAAGAATGAGATTATAAATACATGACACATATAAACACTTCCATAGAGAACTCCACATGCCATGAGTCACGATTGCCAGAACACAATAAGAGAAAGAAAGGGGAGTGAGAGAATATAGGGAAAATTTGAAACAAAATGACATAAAACCTAAAAAGTTGGGGGTTTGTGATCTAAAGTTAAGATATAAGTAGAGTATTTATGTTAAAATATAAAGAACATAAGAAAAATGTACTTAAACGAAAGCAAGTTTTAGGCTGGAGATCTGACTAAAGTGCTTTCTGCACGAGAATTAGGACTTGCGTTCAGATCCCCAGCACCAACATTAAAGCCAGGCACAGGGGTGCACTCCAGGAACCTTGCTGCTAGAGTGGAGCCTGGAAGATCCCAGGGCTTCCTAGCTAGTCAGTCTAGCCAAACAACAAGTTCTGTATCCAGTGAGTGACCCTGAAGCAAAAGATCAGGTGAATAGCAATAGAGGGGACACCTAACATTGGCCTCGGGCTTCCACATCTGCACAGAGAAGCTATCATACATGGATGGACAGACACACACATCACACACACACATACACACACACACACACACATACACACATACATGCACACACACTATCAAAAATGTTTTTAATTTAAAAGAAACTTTAAGCCAAGAATGGTAACACGCATCTATAATCTTAACACTAGGGAAGTCAGAGTTAGGCTGATCCTAGGAGCTTATTGATACTTATTGGTCTATGTAAACGGGCAATATCCAAGTTCTGTGAGAAGCCATCTCAAATAATAAGGTGAACAGCAATGAAAGAAGACACCAGTTGTCAGTACTGGGCCTCCACACATGCCCACAGAAGTGAACATACTTGCACCATATGTATCAGTTACATTTTAGTAAATAAATAATTAAATAAGGTGTTCTTTATGTCTTTGTTGGTTGGTGTATATATGACATACTTGCTTGTCCCTGAGAATATGGATACTGATAGAGAACAATTCCCCAAACTTGATGTGGACTTGTCTCAGCTGGGGTGCCATGTTTTAGCCATTTTGCTTTGTTTGGCTCTTCTTGTTTTGTTTGGAAGACAGGGTCTCATATGCCCCAGCTGGGATTACAGATATAAGTCACGGTGCCTAACGCCTCATGTTAACCTTTAAAACCAACATAAGTTGTATCACAGAAAGTATTCTTAGTCTTATTTTGAAACCAAACAGGGTGGAATATGTTCAAGGAAAATGCCCTCAGCCTTCTCTACTTTTCTCTCTTTGCAATCCTGTAGCTGGTTTTTAAACATTTTTATTAACCATGGAACAAAATAATGGCACCAAAGTGACTGAGTTTATTCTTCTGGGATTTGCTGGGCAGCACAAGTCATGGCACATCCTATTCATAATATTTCTAATGATCTACGTCGCCACACTCATGGGTAACATTGGAATGATACTACTCATCAAGATTGACTCTTCCCTGCACACTCCCATGTACTTTTTCCTCCAACACCTAGCCTTTGTTGATCTCTGTTACACCTCAGCTATCACTCCCAAGATGTTGAAAAACTTCATTGAGAGAAAGGCGTCCATCTCCTTCACGGGATGCATGTTACAATTGCTAGCCTATGGCACTTTCGCCACCATTGACTGTTACATTCTGGCGGCTATGGCCGTGGACCGCTATGTGGCCATCTGTAACCCGTTGCGCTATCCCATTGTCATGTCCCAGAGACTCTGCATTCTGCTGCTGGTTGGTTCGTATACCATGGGCTTCCTAAATGCTTCCGTAAACACAAGCTTTACATTTTCACTGGACTTTTGCAAATCCAACGCCATCAATCATTTTTTCTGTGATGAGCCTCCCGTTCTTGCCCTGTCGTGCTCCAGTATTGATTTCAGTATCCTGCTACTGACAGTCTTTGTGGGGTTCAACCTGATGAGCACGGTGTTGGTTGTCACCTTCTCCTACATATATATCTTGGCTGCCATCCTGAGGATGTCTTCAGCTGCGGGAAGGAGAAAGGCCTTCTCCACATGTGCCTCCCACCTGACTGCAGTCACCATTTTCTACGGGACTCTCTCCTATATGTATCTACACCCGCACACCAGTGAATCTCAGGAGCAAGAGAAGGCAGCTTCTGTATTTTATGGTATAATTATCCCCATGTTAAACCCCTTGATCTACAGCCTGAGAAACCAAGATGTGGTAGACGCCTTTAAAAAAATAGGAAAGAAATGCTTATAATTTGAGAACATCCATTTATCACTCAACATGGTTTATCAAGTAAGCTACCAACGTCCTGTTATTTCTCAGCTTCAAATACTACGGCATGGGCTGAGCAGCAGCATATTTTCATATCAATGGTATTTGACAGGCATAGCAAAACAACCCACATAGTTAAATAAAGTAAGTTTCAATCATGGTATCCAAAAAAATGCATTCAGTGTTGCTTTCGTTCTTTATAAAAGGATTTGTTTAGTTTTAATCATGGGTATGTGTATGAGAGAGTGCATGCCACATGCATGCTGAAGTGACAAGCAGTCGTGAGGCATCCAGTGCAGGTGGAGAAGAAAGAAAGAATAAGAATAGGTCCTCACAGATACTGGGATACTAGAGGAACATATTTCTCTTTCCCTAACATTTCCTGTAAGGAGTTAGGAAACTGACATAAGAGCCAGGGAGATGTACATCAATTTCTTCCCTGCTGAATACAGCTTGAGTTCCAGCTACCTACCGCAGACACCCTGCCAGGTCTGCATCCTAGGAAAACACAAAACCACAGATTTGATACTACATAAGCAGAAATATTTACCCAAATTGATGCTTTATATCCCTCTTAACACTCTCTCCCCAAAATAACAACATATATAGAAGACTGGGCTTAAATCTGGAAGTAAAATATCTACTGGTATTCTTGCAATTTGGAAAAACGAACAGTAGGATTTGCAGAAAAGTTATCAATCAAAAGGCCGTTCAGCAACTAAACAAAGTAACCTAAAGTACGAGTTCCAACTCCTCTCTGGGTCTCAGCAGTGAGTAAATCGCAAGCAGGAGCAAGAGGAGAATAGGGTGCAGCTTGCAACATTTCCCGATGTTTGAAAAAGGTTCAGACTCATAGACTGAGGTGGGAATGTGGAATAGTCATCCAGTCATAAACCAAACACTGACAAGAGAAACCATCTGGTACCAACCCATCAACCAAGGTGCATTCCAGGAAAACAAGCCCCAAATCAGGGCACTCTAGGGCTACATAACGTTGCTGGTGACTTGTTCGTCTATATCTATTAAGATAAGCCTTGTTTCTTCTCTAGATGGAAAAAAACAAAATTGGACAAACCACAACATCTCTGGGGAGAGAGACAACACGAACTTCTCCTATGCTGTTATGTGCCCTCATAACAAGCATTTTTCCTTTTACAGTACTAGAGATTGAACCAAACTACCAGCCATCTTATTTGGGGGTTATAAAATTATGTGTTTTAAATTTAAGTTCTTTTTCAGATGTAAACATAGATTAATATTACACATAATATACATGTAGTAGATGCATAATTTAGAATATTTTCTCCCAATATGAGTCTATATTTTCCTTTTACTGATGAGTTGTGATTTTTTTCTGTATTGTCTATCAGTTTCTAAATAAAATGTACATTTATACTTAACATACATTAGAGCCTGATATATTAGAGTATTGGTGTGTAGCATGGAATAAGTATTCAGATTCACTGCTTTCTTTTTAAAAATTTATATTACTGTTAGGTATACATCTGTGTGAGTATACTCCACATGTCTGTAGGTGCCTATGGATGCCAGAAGGTGTTTGGATTCTTCGGAGCTGTAGTTATAAGCAATTGTGGCCACAAACTTGGATCCTCTGGAGAAGAAGCAAGTGCTTTCAAGTGTTGAGCCATACCCCTGCCACCAGCTACTGTCTTTATTGCCATCCAGTCTGACATCGGGTTTTTTTTTTAAGACAATCACTTCATCATTAAATGTTCTTGGACCTTAGTTAAAAAATTTATATTGTTATATTTGTTGACATATTTTCCTGCTGTTTTCCCACTGGTAAATATGACCATCCTATTGAGAGACGATTTTATTTACTATTTCATTATTATTAGTTAACCTTAAAACTACGTATTACTGTTCCTTCAACTTTGGTCTTTTGGAGAAATGAAAATGTACTAGAGTTTATTCTAATAATTGTTTGGCCTCAATAGATGAAAGGATCGGGAAAATGTAATACATTTACACAAAATATTATCCAGCTGTTTTGTTTTTCCTTGTTTAATGAAATTAAATTTAACAGATAAATAAATGGAACTAGAAAAGAAACCATCCTTCGTGAAGTAGCCAAGACCAAAAAGAATAAATATGCATGTATTGTTTTATATGTGGAAGTTAAGCTTTTAAGATTTCAACAGGCATGTTCCTCTCAGTGTGTAACCACAGAGGTTAGGTATAGAATAAGAAACAAGGCAGGAGGCGAGGATCTCCCAAGGAAGGAGAAATAAAACGTACAGTATAGAATAGAATGTATAGCCATACAAGGGAAAGACTGGAACACTAGGATTAAACAAGAGGAAGATGAAAGATGGGAGCAAGGGGGAAGTTCATGATGGATGGCTAACATTAAAGGCCGTTTGAGGGGTCATACAGAAACCTAGTACAATAGAAGCTTCATATGTATTATTATATATCATATATAATATTGGTTGTTCTCTGAAAACTGATAGTGAGGTCCTGTTGCTGAGAACACTTACATATCTCACTAAATATGGAAAGGTTGATCTGGAACCTAACTAGAGGCTTCACCTCTTCTGACTGCTGTTCATGGTACTAGAAAGTATTCTGCATGCTCCTAGATGAGAAAGGTAAACATCAACCCAGTTACAAACTCTCCAATCTACCATGGTGACCCGTCTTCCGGGATAGATTTGCACAACAGTGGCACAGATGTTGTAGGAGGAACCAACCACTCTCTGATTGGATTTAAGGCCTACTCCATGAGATTGAACCCATGCCTGGCACTGCACAGTGGTCAAGAACCCGAGACTAGGCCATACGCTTGAACTCACAGAGACTGTGGTATCATAGACAAGACCTGCACAAGTCTCAGTCCCACAGGATCCCTACACTGAGGCGGGAAATAAACATGAGCTCCCATCTCCAACCAAGAAGCTATCTCCAATTCACAATCGCTCACAAAGGAAAAAATTAGCTTCTCCAAGGGAGTTCATTGTTATACAAATCACTGTTAAGGGCAGGCACTGTGCCCAGCAGCAGATGGTCAGCACAAAATGGACCAAAAGATATTTTTGGAGATCTTTTTTGGTCTCATATTGCATTGTTTGGGCATTTTTTACCCTACCAGTCTTTTGCTCGTATATTATAGTTTCTGGTTTTGTGTTTCTATGGTGTGTGTGTGTGTGTGTGTGTGTGTGTGTGTGTGTGTGTGTGTTTGCGTGCGTGCGTGTGCAAGTATGCATTTTGTGTACTCTCTCCTGTTTCTTTTTTCTTTTTGTTTGTATGTTTGCTTATAGTGTTTTATTCATATTTGCTTGTCTTTTTTCTGTTTATTTTCTTAACAGAAAGAGAAAGAAGACATGGGTTTGGAAGGGTGAGAATATAAAGATCTGGAAGGAACTGAGCGAGAGTAAACCATGACCAGAATATATTGGACTAAAAAGTTTTATTTAAAAGCACAAAGGAGGACTTAGTGGGTAATCTGAGAAGAGTTAGAGGGAGAAATGAAAGTCAATAAAATTCAAAATGCAATTCTCAAAGAATTAGTAAATCTATTTTTGAAAAGAAATTGGATATCAACGTCCAAAGAAAAGATGATATCTAATGTGTTTATAAAAATATCCATGTGCAAAATCTACTCTATTTCCACTTTCCATGGAGATCCATGTGTCTCTCCTTGAATCCTCCTTATTACTTAGCATCTCTGGATCTGTGGATGGTAGTGTGATTATCCTTTACTTAACAGCTAATGTCCACTTATGAGTGAGTACATACCATGTTTGAATTTCTGGGTCTAGCTTACCTTATTCAGGATGATTTTTTTCTAGTTCTATCCATTTGCCTGCAAATTTCATGATGTCATTCTTTTTAAGAACTGAGTAATACTCCATTGTGTAAATGTACCACAGCTGAGTAATACTGCATTTTGTAAATGTACCACATTTTCTTTTTCCATTTTTTGGTTGAGGGACATATAGGTTGTTTCCAGTTTCTGGCTATTATGAATAAATCTGCTAAAAACATAGCTGGGCAAGTTTCCTTGTGGTAGGATGCAGTGTTCTTTGAGTATATGCCCAGGAGTGGTATAGCTGAATATTGAGGTAGATTGATTCCTAATATTCTGAGAAACTGCCATATTGATTTCTGTAGTGACTATACAAGTCTGCACTCCCACCAGCAATGAAGGAGTGTTCCCCCTTTTCCACATCCTTACCAGCATGAGCTGTCACTTGTAGCTAAGTGACAGATGTTAAGACAGAATCCCAAAAAAGTTTTGATTTACATTTCCCTGATAACTGAGAATGTTGAACATTTCTTTAAGTGTTTCTTAGACATTTGGAATTTCTCTGTTGAGAATTCTGTTTAGATCTATATATAAAAATATATTTTATATATACATATACATGTAAAAAATTATGTATATACATATGTATGACCCCACTTAATTGGATTATTTGATTTGTTGATGTCTAATTTCTTGAGTTCTTTATATATTTTGGATATTAACCCTGTATCAGAGGTGGAGTTGGTGGAAATCTTTTCCCATTCTGTAGACTGTCATTTAGTCAAATTGATGATGTCCTTTGCCTTACAGAAGCAGATTTTGCAGGCAGATTGTGGCAGGTGGCAATAAGAACAGGAGGGATCAGGTGGATAGCAGGAAAGATGGAGAAAGAGACCATTGTAGTGGGGATAGGCATTTAGGGAGCGATGTAGAAAATTAGTGCACTGAAATGCCCTGGAATCTAAAAGAGTGGACCCTAGCAAAGTCTCCTAGTAATGGGGAATATGGAGCTTGAACTGGCCATCTTTTCTAACCAGCAAGGCTCCCAGAAGTGGGACTAGGACATCAATCCAGCCACAAAACCTTTGACTTAAGTCTATCTTGCCTGCAAGATGTGCTGGGGTGATGGTGGCACAAAATGAGTGGGAGTGGCCACCAATGACTGGTTCAACTTGAGGCCCAGGTCACTAGAAAGAGCCCATACCTGACAGGGCTTGGATGGCCAGGAACCAGAGACCGAACTTTCCACAGACTCAGAATAGACCCAAACAAGACTGATGAGGAAAAAAAAAAAACCAGTCAATGAAATGATTCCTAGAGATATTCTGCTATACTCAAAGATCAAAAATCAGTGCCTAACCAAGTTGTCATCAAAGAGACGTCACCCAGCAGAGGGAGAGACCCACAGCCAAACACTAGGCAGAACCAGGGAACCTTCAAGAAGAGGAAGCGAAGAATTGTAACAATCAGAAGGGTTGAGGATACCACAAGAACAAGGCCCACAGATCAACTAAGCAGGACTCACAGAGACTGAAGAGACAAACACAGATGCTTTATGGGTCTGAGCTAGGTCCTCTGCATATACATTATGGCTGTGTAGCTTGGTGTTCTTGTGGGACCCCTAATAGTAAGACTGGGCCAGGAACGGGGGTAATCTCTGGCTTATTTGCCCCATCCAGTCTTGATATGAAGGCTTGTGCAGGGTCTTATTATAACTTGTTATGCCAAGTTCAATTGATATCTGGAGAAGTCTATTCCTTTTTTTTTTAATTAAGGGAAATGGAGGAGGAGCAGATTTGGGGTAGAGAAACTGGAAGGAGTGGAGGGAGGAAAAACTCCATCAGGATTAATGTATGAGATGATAATAAAATAAATAAAGAAAAGCCATAGAGAAGAGAAGTGGGTTAATTTTGAAAGTACAGTTGATCCTTAGTGTTGCTCCTTGAAATCCAACTGCACAGATTCAGCCAACTATATATTTAAAATATTGGAAATATTTAAATATTTAAACTATATAAAATATTGGAAACAATTGCAACTCTCCCAAGCATCTACACTTTTTTCTTGACATTTTTCTTAAAACAATATGTTACATAATCCGTTTTCATTGCATCAACATTTGTGTGTGTGTTATAAGTAATCTAGAGGTTATTTCAAGTATATAGATGGCAGACGGTTGGCAAATATTTCACCATTTTTATGAGCATCTAGACCAGCATAATTCCATATTACATTCTAAATCCTACCCTTAAACCCACAGATAAGTGTAGCTACCACCCCTCATCAATGAAGTTTTTATTTACAGCAATTGGAGAGAGACCGTCCCTGAAAACCACAATTACACAATGCAGCGATGAACCCATCATGGGGACCCAGCCCCAAGGGCCATATTTACATCAGAGCCCCTGCATCTATGACTCAGGAAACAACACAGAAGAGGAGAGCAGAAAGAATGTAAGAGCAAGAATACCAGGAAATCTGCTGGAAAGCAGTCTCTCCTAGAAAAGGCTTCAGAAACAAGACCAGAACAATGGCAATATCAATGGACGTGTTAGCATGGACATGGGAATTTCTATAGGGTTCCACCCCAAGAAAAAAAACTACAGGTGATGGAGATAGGTGCCCCAACAATACAGAAAAACTTTGGATGACTGTTCAGATAGCGAGATGTCTCTGTCAATTTTACAGTTGGAAATTGCTTACAAGGCACTTCCTGTTTATTTAGGTAATATTATATCCTTCTGGGGTCTTTGAAGAGTTGAAGACAGACAGTTAAGTTTTCCTTAGTTATGATAAAAGATAAATTAGATATAAAACTTTACACTCATAAAGATAAGATAGATGATAGTATATTTTCTTTAATTTTGCCAGATACAAATAGACTAAATATTGTAACTGTAATTCTTGTTTAACACCTGTTTTGTTAAATGTAATTTTAGTATGCTAAAGTTAAAATATTCCTTGTTAATTATACAGAAGAGGGGACACGATGTGGGAGGTCCTTCTGTATATGTGTTGCTTTTATTGGTTGATGAATAAAGCTGCTTTGGCCAAAGGTTTAGCAGAGCAAAGCCAGGTGGAAAATTTGAACACAGATATATAGAGAGAGTGGACAGAGTCAGAGAGATGCCATGAAGCTGCTGAAGGAGAACCTTAGGGATCTTACCAGCAGGTCACAGCCTCATGGTAATACACAAATTGATAGAAATGGGTTAATTTAGGATATAAGAGCTAGCTAGGAATATGCTAGAGTCATTAACCAAACAATGTTGTAATTAAAAAAAGAAAAAGAAAAAAAACAAATAAGAACTACAGCCAACTATCCACTGCTGGAAAAAGGAAATTAGCCTCTCTCAGAAATGAACACCCTTATTGGGTGTTCAAGGCAGAGTGGTCTACCTTGAAACCAACCATATACACACAAACAACAACAAAAAAAACCCATAATGTTCTATTTTTATACATTGGTGCATACACATATATACCCATGTAACAAATTTTAATTTTAAAAAGAAACCATCAACTTGAGAAGGAATGTGGGAGGAGTTTGATGGACTGAAACTGGGAGAGGCTGGAGAATGAAAAGAGAAAAAAGATGTGATATAGTTCTATTCCAGTTAAAAGCATTTTTAAAATAAAATGAAAATAACTTTTAACATGGGCACTCGTGATTTTTAAGTGCAAACAATCCTGATAATAGTCTCCAGAGGATTTGGAAAGATAGAACTTTTAAAAAAAAGAAAACACTATTTAAAGAATATTTCACTTACTAAGCAGAATACAATATTTCTGTGTAAATAATTAATATTCTGCTTAGTCATAACCATAAATACCTCACTGACTTAAGAAAGATGTACAATGGAATCTGTTGTAATTACTATGGATTAAAGAATCTTTGCTTCTTTCGAAAGATGATGACTAAGGCTAGCCATGCCACACAGCCATCCTGTCCTTCAAAGCGGATGTTAATTTTGTTATTTACTGAAGTTTAGTGTGAGTCAACATTCCTCTACGCCTAAAGGAAATGCCCTATAAACACTTTTTGGAGTATCAGCTCATTTGCCCAAAGCATAGAAGTAAATTCTAGACGTGGAACTATAATTCCCAGAACGGTCAGTTATTTCTGCCATCACCCATGCCCTTTGAGAAATAACACCTATGACCTAAAAGAAAGCAAAGTGTTACTTAGTGGTTAGTCATGAGTTTTCTTGGGAGTAGGGTCATATAAAGTACTACAAACCTGACGGCTTTAGTATCCGAAATAGGTTGTTTCACAGTTACAGAAGACATACCTAGAAACCTGAAACTAAGGTGCTGGTTGGATTAGTTCTCTCTGAGCACCGGAGATCTGCCAGGTGTTTTCATGACATACATAGATGTCTCCAAATTATAAGAACATCAATCTTATACATCCCAATACACTTACTCAGTTACATCCTGGACACTGCAGGTTGAGAGTTAAGTCTTCAGCCCTGGAATTCTTGTGAGAACACAACTCAACTCAATGTAATTCTTGCAACTGGTTAGGAATGCCCAACCTCCAGACACATATAGTCTCAGACAACTATGAATGGCCCAACATAAAATCATAAAGTTCCATTTCCCATAATCCAGGACAATTGCCATGCTTATATTGTCCTACACATTCTTACACAGGGAACACAATGTGCAATCTGAAGGCTTCAAGAAAAGTCTGTGAAATGTGGAAAGGTGTTGGCATAGGTATAAAAGGAGTTTGAGGGAATAGAATGGGAGATGGACTTTACTATAACACATTAATATTATATTGATGTATGAAATTTTCAATATTTTTTAACCATGAGAATTTTTTATAACTTGATTGTGTGGTTTTTCGGGCCTGAAATCTGCAGATGGAAATATCTTGTCACACCATCAAAAGACCGAAACTCCCTGAACCAGATAAGGTCTATTCTGTCTTCCCCTTGTGGCAAATGAATCTGCAGAGGCATTCCAGTTTTATTGAAATTATATTTCTTCTATGAGTGTTCTCTCAATAATGCATCAAGACTGGAGAACTGGAAAGAACAGAGTATTTCTAATAAATTCTCAGGGAACGACTTGTCAATGACAAAGCCTGTAAGTCAGCAAGAGAGTCATCATGGAAGCCTCCATTTCAAGCTCAACCATGCCATTCAGTGACACTGAATCTGAACTATAAAATTCTCTAATGATGATCACTCAGACAGCAAGTTTTGTCCATTTTGGAAGTGAAGACGTCAAACTGCAGAGATACGGGAACTGAGCTGGTAATGAGAGTCGGCATAGGTATGTTAGACTCACAGATTATGATCTTCTCAACAGAACAGCACTGCAGGGCCATTTTAGCCTGTGCCACAGGGGCCCAGGATTCTATGACGCCTCGGGACCATCCATCCTCTGGCCGTCTTGAGTCATTGAAGCCTTTCATGGCTGTCCCTAGTTAGCCTCTTTCTGAGGATGAAATTAAGAATTCAGAAATAGGGCTTGAGACCATCCTTTTTTTCCTAGGACTTCTCCCCAGGTAGTTCCAGAAAGTCCGTCCAAGTCACCAAGAACCGTCGCACCGATCTTTCTTGAACTCTGCAGCTTCCCTTGTCCTCCTTGCATCCCCACAGTGAAGCAACTGATGAAAGCAGGTCCTGAAGCAACCAAAAGCTAACCCTGTCTTTTCCCACCTCCATCAGCTGGCAGTCAGGGAACCACAAACCCCGAGACTGGCGGGAATTCTGGCGGTTTGCTTCCCGCAAATGTTCATCACCTGAGCTCATGATCCCAGAGTAGGTGTGTTCCCTATCCCCAAAGCCAGCTTGTTGGGAGTACCTTCTGACGGATGGAGCTGCCTAGACCGGATTCCTCCGGTCAAGGAGCCCAGTGACCTTACCTCCCTACCATCACTGGCCTCTATAACTCCACCCACTCTTCCAGTAAATTAGAGTCAAGCAATGGACTAAGGATCCCTGCTTGGTGTTTTCCTCAGCTCCTGTATTGCAGATACACAATGTCGAAACAACGCAAAATGCTTTCACTTATGTGACCTGATCCTGCCAGTATTTCTCAGAGCCCTTTCCAGATGGTTAGCCACTTTTCCAGAAGAATAAAATGGTCTCAAGTGTGATCAAATGGATTTTTCTAGTTCCCTCAGGCAGGGACAAAATGAACATTCAACTTGCATGTTTGGATTCGTTTTTCTTTCTACAATAATTCATCACACATCTGAAATCTGAATATTCTTGCTCTATGCTTGTGCCTATCCTATAGTGTAAGAATTTTACTTGAAGCTACCTATTTAGCTTTCAATTTTTCATTTCTGTAACAAATGTATTGGGGATGAATATTCTGTGCCAGGTTCTGAGCTAGCAGGAAATCCAAAAACTTGACAAGACAGAGATGACGTCTTTCTGTAGAACACAATCTTGCCTCGTTGCCTCATCCAGCTCAGAACTTCTGTACAGATGCCAAAACCACCGGACCAAAGAAGATACTAAATGGAAAGGAATGAATGTTCTTTTATAAGAAAAGTAAAAAGAAACCAGAGTCTCATTCCTGGAAGTCCCATCAGGAAAATTTTTGTTAGCTTGGAGGCACGACTCAAGTGCTAAAGTGAGCCATTCAAAGAGAGGACACCAAGCCTTCTGTTTACAGTTGAATGCATGGTGATTAGCTCGGCTCATTAAGAGATCTTTCTCATCTTCCCTTTTAATTTGTGAAGTTCCCAGACTGAGCCAGACATAGTTGCTGCTGAGGTCATGTTTTATAGCAACTTCTCCACAGCTGCAGTGAAAGCCAGAGTTGTAGTAGAACAGTCTGCACGGCATAGTAGCCCTGAATCAGTATCTGGACTCCTTGTCACTCAGTCCTATCTCTCAGTCTCATAGAGCGCTCCTATACTGCTCTGTGACGTGAGCCCTATAGTAACCTATCACAAACAGTTCTTAAGAGAATGCTTTGAGAACGTAATCAAATATACTAGGAAACCCTTCGCAGAGCCCATTCTGAAGATCTCCCTTAAGAGTTCCTTATTCTAAAAGTGCTGTTGCTTTTAAAGCACAACAAAAGGGCTGGAGAGATGACTCAGCAATTAGGAACACCGGGTGCTCTTCCAGTGGACCCAGGTTCAATTCCCAGCGCCCAGATACCAGCCAACAAACACCTATAATTCCAGTTCCTTCTGGCCTCTGTAGCCACTGTGCACATGTGGTGCACAGACATATGCAGAGGCAAACATATGTAAATGTAAAAAAAATAAAAAACTCTTTAGAGTTTTAACAAAAAGTGCCTATCTGGATTTGGAATGTATGATTTTCTTTTTCAAACATCCACTGCCTAGTGGGAAATTTCTTTAATGAGCACAATAGGTTTTGGAGAAGTTAGGCAAACATCTTGTCAATTTGGTTATCTGCTTGCTGCCTTGCTCAGTTGACTTATGTCTATCTGATTGGTTGGTTGATTGTATCTGAAACGAAAAAACTAACCCAAACACAGAGGCTTCACATTAAGCTATTTGCAGTAGGAATTCTAGCTAATCACCAGTATTGAACCTTCATTCCTCTCTCGGTGGCATGGTTGTATATAGTCTGAATGTGTCCCCTAAAGCAGTGGTCCTCAACCTTCCTAAAGCTGTGACCCTTTAATACAGTTCCTCATGTTATGGTGACCCCACCAACCATAAAATTATTTTGTTGCTACTTTAAAGCTGTAATTTTGCTACTATTATGAATTGTGATGTAAATATCTGATATGCAGGATATCTGATATTCAACCCTCAAAGAGGCTGTGACTTACAGACTCAGAACCACTGCCCTAAGGGTTCATATGTGGCGGTTTGCTCCTCAATGTGGTGATACTACATATTTTTAATTGAAAATACATTTTTCCATACAAAATATTCTGATCATGGTTTCCCTCTGCAACTCCTCTCAGATCCTCCCCTCCTCCCCAAACACCCTACTCTACACCCTTTCTTTCTTTCTCTTTAGAAAACAAACAGGCCAAAAACAGAAAAAAAAAAACGAAAAAAACACAAACAAAACCATAAAAACACAAAATAGGAAAACATAATATACAACAAAATGCCAATAAGACAAAAAAAAATGTCAAAAGAAAGCCATAAGAGATAAATGTAGAAAATAGTCTACAAAAATACTATTGAGTTAATTTTGCTTTGGGTGTTGGGCCTACTCTTTTCTTAATTAATTTATTTACTGCTCTTACATCCTGACCGAAGTTTCCCCTCCCTCCTCTCCTTCCAGCCCCTCCTCCTATCTCACCTGTGTCCCCTCCCAATCCACTCCTCCTCCATTTCTATTCAGAATAGCACAGGCCTCCCATGGATACAAACGAAACATGGCATATCAAATTGCAGTACTACCTCTCCTCATATTAAGGCTGGACAACACAATCCAGTGTGAGGAATAGGGTCCCAAGAGCTGGCAAAGGGATCACCCCTGATCCTGTTGTTAGGAGTCCCACAAGAAGACCAAGCCACAATACTGTAACATATATATACATATACATAGATAGATATAAGCGGCCTAGGTGAAACCCATGCAGGCTACCTGATTGGCAGTTCAGTCTCTGTGAGTCCCTATGAACCCAGGTTAGTTGATTCTGTGGATTTTCTTGTGCTTCCCTTGACCTTTCTGGCTCCTACAAGCCTTCTTCCCTGTCTTGTGCAAGATTTCCCACGGTCTGCCTATGTTTGGATATGGGTCTGCATCTGTTTCATCTGTTGCTGGATGAAGCCTTTCTGATGACAATTGGCCTAGGCACCAATCTATGATTATAGCAGAATATCATTAGGCATCATTACATTGACATTTTGCTTTTTGCAGTTGTATTTGGTTCTATCCTAGGTCTCTTGGTCATCCAACCTCCAGGTCCAGGCAGGGTTAGGGATGGGCTCACTCTCATGGCATGGGTCTCAGTCATGGGTTGGCCACTCTCACAGTCTCAGCACAACCCGTTTCCCAGCACATCCCATAGGCAGCGGATTGTAGGTTGAAGGTTCTACGGCTGGGTTTGTATTCCAATCCTTCTGCTGGGTGTCTGTCTTACCTGGCCAGAAAGGATGGTCAGTTCAGGCTACATATCCCATATTGCTAGAAGAATGAGCTGGGGTCATCCTTATAGATTCTTGGGAGTTGCACTTGCATTAGGTTTCTACTTCACCTTGAAAGGCCCTCCCCCCTTTACCAGTTGTCTCTTTCAGTATTTTCCCCCTGTATCACCCCCACCTGATCCTTCATGTTTCCATCCCCACCCTCCCACAGTCCACCTAATTGTGGTTAATACACACAGTGAGATTCCACTGGAGAAAACTAGTTTTTCTTTGGGGAGTGGTTGATAATTGGCTATAGCTTCTTGGTTGAGAATGGGAGCTTGTGTCAACTTTCCCCTCTGAGTATTGGAACCCCCATCTCATTTGGACTTCTGCAGGCCCTGTGCTTGCTGTGACATTCTCTGCAAGTTCATATGAGTATCCATCCTCTTGCACCTGGAAGATGATGTTTCCAAAACACAGTCCCCTGTGTTTTACAATTTCTCTGCCTCCTCTTCTGCTAGCTCTCAGAGCACTGGGGATAAGGAATTGAGGAAGACATCACCATTTCATGTAATATTATTAAGAAGTTGTAAAACCTTTGAAAGATGAGGATTAATGCAAAGTAATTAGGTCAGTTAGGGTGCTGCCTTCCAACAAGATTAATACAGTAAGTTGGAAAACTAAAAAGTTCCCTGGGCTCAGCTGCTTTTCCATAGAGTCAAGACAAGAATAATCAGAGAAAACCAGACTTAAAGAAGCCAAACATTCGGACTTTAATAATCAAGTAATACAATGGATAATGACTATATTGAGGATTGTATTGCACAAATATTTATCATTCATTTCTGATACATGAGATCTGAGTTAGCTCTAAAGTAATTTTCCCGAAATAAACATGAAACCCTTAACTCCACAGAATAACAAAGTTGTGTTGCTGTAGGAAATCCTACCGCCAGTAGCCTTTAAGTTACCTGCCCACTTGGGCTTGGCCTCTTATAAATGCCAATGTAAAGTGCGCATGCTCACTCTCTTCCAGCTGCAGGATTCACTTGCTGCTCCTCGATCGAGCAGAGGACTGTGATCTGTGACTGAGCTAGTGTGGGATTTCTTTTTAGCATCCACCTTCATCTGACACCCACATGGATTCAGACTCCACACCTACTGGGTGGAACGGCTTAAAAGGCCCAAACGGTCCACAGTCCAGAAACTCTCCCACCCTCACCCACTTGGCTTGCTTTTACCTACTAAGCAGTTTTTTTTTCTTTTTGCAAAACCCCTGCCACAGCAGCGCTAAGTGTGGCAACTAGGAAATTTCCCAAGCTCCCACACATTTCTCCACACATTGTTGCATTCTCTGCCACGCAGTGACTTGCACAGCTTCTGGTTTGTGCTTCCTGCTCCTGAGTTCTGGGATCCTTGCTCCATGTACAGAACTGATTTAATTGTTTTTAATTTGTCAAGCAAATCATATTTGTCAGTATTTAACCAGCACCAAGGTGGAAAACCAAAGCAGCTCAGGACTGTCTATGGCACCACTAGTTGTACTGCCACTGGTCACAACTCTGCAACCATGACACCTGCTGGACAATAAAGATTATTACACCTAAAATAATTTACCAGACCTCATAACACAGGTAAATATTTTAATAATTAATAAATCAATAAACTTGAAAGGTATATAATGGCAGACAGTATTACCATAGAGAATTTCAGTAACCTTTTTGTTAATGCTGTGGATTGTATTCTGCAAGGCTTATATGGTTATTGTGATACATCCATTTATTGGATATTGGAAAGTTTTTTTTCTTCATATTATATTCCTTAAGAAAATGGTTTGATAACAGAGCCAAGAATAAAGCACTTTTAGAAATGATACAGTCTTTACAGACTAATAAGGAACAGCTATTTGATAGGATTAATACCATCAAAAATCAAAAGTTACCTGAAAGAATTAATACTATTGAAAAAGGATAATATGAATTTGACAATCAAGATCTTTTAAAAAGTTATAATGGGTTACAAGTGTAGTATCTCTCCAGGAAGGCAATCTGCTCACTATCCAAATAATTTCCAAGGATGAGATGTTATCTTTAAAGGAAAAACTTCAGACCTTGGAATCACATGTGCAGAGTGAGGACCAGAGGCCAGGTGCCTCAATGAAATCACTAGAAATATATATAGTCCAGGAGATTCAGGCTTTACAAAAGACAGTAATAAAAAGATTTGAAATGATTGAGGAAATTATTGGAGCTGATGAGCAGGGAAAGAAGGTACAAGAACAGGATTTAACATTGCTTATGCAAGCAATATTATTTCCCTTCTTGGGTCTCCAATGGGATTGAAGACTAGATAGTTGTAGTTACTTTCCTCTCATGACTTAGCCACATTATTTATAATACAAGACTTAAACTCCTTAGGCTAGGAAAATTATTGAAACATTTATCACATGTTTCTTGCTTGATATTGTTTATGCTGGTTGTAATTCTAATTTTTATAACTGATATTTGTTCTTATTGTATATAATTTTGTATTAGGTTCAGAACTTTCTTATTTAAACAAAAGGGGGAGGTGCTGTAGGAAATCCTACAACCTGAAGCCGTTAAGTTACATGCCCACTTGGGCGTGGCCTCTTATTCTATATCTGCTTATGTAAAGCATGCATGCTCTCTCTCTTCTGGCTGTGGGATTCAGTTCCTGTTCCCTGCTCGAGCAGAAGACTGTGATCTGTGAGTCTAGCCCTAAATAAATAACCCTTTATTATACTCGATTCTGAACTGGTATGGGATTTCTTTTTTAGCATCCGTCTTCATTGTGTTTCCAAAATGATACCTTCTCCAACGTGCCTTAGAGAAAAATGTAAAGAAACAGTGGAGAGATTGTCACGGAACCCCACACCAGAGCTTATTTTCACACTATTTCCCTCAGTGTCAGGATTGATGTTCCAGTGAGTTACTTCTGCACATGAGCTTCAGTCTCCCTCTGGAACTCTGTCCACATGTTCCTTCTCTTCAAAAGTCTTTTCTTCCTCTCCCAGCTCTGTTCTCTCCATTAGCCCCTCTTTAAAATCCTGATTTACATGTTTTCTCTTTTAGGGAATCATTCCTAATCCATCTGTTTCCATGGCACCCTATGTCCACTAGGGCAATAGTCAGAAGGTACCCAACTGAAATCACTGTTCAATTCATACATATTTATATAAAGGCTTAGATGCTGAGTGACTCTAAGCTTTATTTTGGATCTTGTTGAAAAACAGGCTGATCAATGTCTACCCAAACAATAAAACACTGTCATGATGTCCAAGTTCAACATGAATGTTTCAGTCCCTTTCTGTACATGTCATGGGAAACCAATGAGACGGTCTCTAGCAGATTCTGCCTCATAGTGGTATGCAGGCCATATGTACTTTCTTGTCCTTGACCTCTTGAACATGAGCAGAACTTAATATCTCTACTCATTTCTCCCTCTCCTCCCTCCCTTTTCTGTCTCCCACTATCTTTCTGATGGAAGTCATGCCCTGTTATAAGTATCCCTACATGACCAGTAACTAATGGGTACACCCAGCAATCTTCAAAGAACAATGTGAGTGAGCTTGAAAGGGCATCCCCCTTCAGAAAACTATGAATGGCATCAAACCACTAGCTAAAACCTAAGCCTTGAGCTAGGATCGCTCAGCTAAGCTGCATCATAATTCTTGCTTGTTCTTGCTTAAATGTCACTGTTTTATTTTTTCCAGTGCTGGAGACTAAACACAGAGCCACAATCTATTAGGGAGGTATTCTATTACTGAGCCACATCCTCTGTCTCATATCTGAATCCGTAACCCACAAAGAGATACAAATTGTTCCTTATTTTAAGCTCTAAGTACTGAATAATTTATTTCACAGCAGTATAGGACTAATATAGAAGCAAATCAAAAATGTATTCTGAGATCCTATTTTTAGAAGATTATGTCCCTATTTCCCCAATAACTGTCCCCCAGGTCATTATAGACCACGTTAGGACATGTTATTCTTCAACAACCTAGTATTTTTAGCAAATACGTTGGTGTAGAATTAAGTTTAGAACTTGATGATTCTAAAGAAATCATGGGTTTCTTTTTTAAGACATTGTTAGAGCCAGGGAATGAGGGAGTTTGCTGTGAGATGATTGTGTCTCCTGGTAATGTCAGAAGCTAAACCCATAAAATCTCACCAATATTATTACCCAAACATGAGATGAACAAGGGCAATACCTACCAAAGTAGGTGCAGAAAATCCCATAAGGTTTCAGTCCTCAAAAAAGAACTATAGCTGTCTTCCCCAGGGAAGAGCACTCCAATTGGTTGTCCAGTAGCAAGTGGTCAGCTTTGAAAACGTACATACAAGGGACATTATAAGGACGGCTCTAGTTATATGTTGGGATGTATATGCACATATATGCATAGAGTAACAATTAATGAACAGAGAGGCCATGAATTTGAAGGAGAGTGTGGAGGGGAAGGAAGGAAAGGGAAGGGAGAAATTTTGTAATTATATCATAATCTCAAAAACAAAAAGTATAAAAGATATTATATAGAAATTCATATTTCAAATAAGGTCTTCCTATTAAAATGTACCCCTTAAGTTGTAGTTATCACTTATATTCAGTATTCTCATTATTGTATTCCATAAGCACAACATCAGACAAAAGTATTTCATATTAATAAGATTATACAATAAGAAGAATAAATCTATTCAAGTCTATTCAAATACCCTGAGAGAGTTTGGGAATAAAGGTTTCTATAAAGCTGGGGAATTCCCAATAAAATCATTTGTAGGCATTAGAGAACATTTTTGGCATCCTTTTCACCTACGCATTGTGTTCTCCCACAAGTCACAGCATGACCATCACCAGTGAGTGGCTTCGGTTGCTGGAAAGCAAGGGTCCAGCCCTGCAGGAATGGTCCCCATGGTGACTTTCAACTCTTAAAGGTCACAGCTGCGGCTGGAAGAAGTAATGCTTTGTCCCTTGCTGTGATGCTATCAATATTTCATCAAAGTCCTGCAAGGCTTCCCTCTGTGTCTGAATCCCTGCTTGGTTTGGTTTGACATTGTGTCAGGTTACTTCGACGCTCAAATTCTTATAATTAACCGATGAATTATCTCGATGAAATCAACACCAAAATCATGTACTATATGCTGGGTGCAGCTGGTCTAGGGAGAAGGGAAGACGCAAAGACAAGTAATACACAGAAACAGTCTTGCGAAATCAAAACCTCTACCATCTTCAGAAGAGGTTCAGAAATGGTTTTCTTATTCACATATCACACCCTTCCCCCCAAAAGGGGAATATATTAAAAGCAGTATTACTTACTTTTCCACTGGCTGAACAAAATCCTGATAATTTAAGGATACAAGGGCTCATTTTGACCCAAAGCTTAAGGGTACCATCCACCATGGTGAAGAGGCCATGATATAAGGAAGTTGAGGCAGTTGATCTCATTGTACCCACAGCTAGAAAGCAAAGAGAAATGAATACAGTCCTTGGCTCACTCTCTCCTCTTTATCCAGCTGGGGTACCAGTACAGGAAATAGCATCACCTACATTTAGGATGAGTCTTCCCACTTCAATTAACCTAACCTACAAAACTCCCTCAGGGATACACCCAGTCGTTTGTCTTCTAGGTTCCACACAGGAACCTAACTCCTACTACACCTGGAGCTCATCCATGACTGGCTTTCCCTCGACCGCCTCGGGTCCTCTCGTCTCCAACTCCTAAAGTTCTGATTGCAGGGCATATGCCACCGCATCCAGCCTTTGCCATGGTCAGGGGATGCAAACTCCTGTCTTCACGCAAGCATTTCAGTCACTGAGCCTTTTCTCCAACACAAAAAGATTTCCCCCCATCTTGATTGGGTGATCCATGCAGCTCTTAAGTAATCCCTGCATCCTAGAGTAGCAGTGTCCTCATTGGCTAATCTGGTTCAAACATCTCACCCTGAGAAGGACAGTCTTCCATGCAATGCGCTTGCAGTGGGGTTATCGAGGGGTTATAGTCTCCCTCTAGCAAAACAATAATAATTGGTTGAGAGAATGGAAGAATCTAGAAGTAGAAAGCAAAGGCAAGTTAGGGCAATGAAACTACTCTGGACAATACTGTACTCGTGGCCATGGATCACTGTAAGTTTCTCCAAGGCCATAAAACATACAAAGACTAACAGTGAGCCCTAATGAAAACTGTGCGTGTCAAATCAAAATGTCGATGTCGGCTCATCATTCCTAACAAATATTTCAGTTTGATGAGAGGTGTTAATAATGGAATAGCTATGCTTCAGCATGAAACGGGGGTGATGTGTGTAAGCCTAAAAATTGGTGTTAAAAAAGTTCTGTTAAAAAATAAAATAATACCAATAAGCATTCATTTCAGTGAAGGAAGGTAGCACAAGATCATACATTAGGTCCTTTTAAATTATACAGTCATATCGTAATTTTTTAATTTTATTGATTTGTAATCTAATGAGTATCTATCCAATGTGAAAAAATGAGACATGAAGAATCTCAACAATCTCAAAATCAGAACATAAGATTTCCCACGAACTTCCTTAGCTACCACTTACATTCTACCAAACACCGAAAACCTCTCTGATGATATGATCTGCATTCCATGTTAGGGTACTCACAGCCTTTTTGGCGGAGTGTGCATATAACCATTGGGAACCAGGCTCTGGAAAAGACATAAGCAAAGGAAAGACTGTGGGCAGTATACTAGATCATGGGGAAACATTCCTATCATCATATCTAAGCCAGAAGAACTAGTTCCTTGCTGCCATCTACCTATAAGTTTTCCCCAAATTTAAAGAATCTGGCTACCATGATCTCAGATTCAGAGTGCTCTCTTTGGTCACCATGTGAAAGGAGCATAGAAACTGCTGTCATTAAGATCTGGCTTCAAATCTTGCTATGCTACTAACTATGCATTTATTAGATCCTTTTGCTAAGATAATGATGCCCACCAAACATACTCATGTGACTGAGGCAACAGTACCCATGCCAACATCCAAGAGGTAACAAAACTAACTAACAGACATTGAGCCTGCTCTGTGCTCCAAAAACAAAGGTCAAGAATCCTAAGCACTGTCCACCAATTTTTCAAAACGTAAAGGGGGCATCTGAGGCCCAAATATTGAAAATATTGTCTTGGTTAGAATCCCAATGTCATTGTTTACTAACTATACGAGTTACTTCATTTTTACAAGTTATATACACTTTACTATTATTTGTACATCGTCCTCTTGTACATTGACTGTGATAATTAGAGGCCCCAGTCTATAGGATTGCTCATAGTTATGAAAACTGAGTGAGTTCAGCAGAGGGAAAACACTTGGAACAGTGCCTGACACAGTTTGCACAGAATAAATATAGGCTATTATTCTTTGTTTGTTCAGCACTGATTTATTGAGAATGTGAACTCTAAAAATATGTTACGTACCAAACTTGTGGAGATGTGTGTAAGTTTTTTTCATAGAAAAGCTCAATGCATGCAGACAAATGATTTTAGTTGCTAAATGATGAGACTGTAATTATAATAATAGGAGAATGAACAAATGCCAAGAAAGCCCAGAAGAGGGAGCCTAACATTACAGAAAGACTTTACAGACAAGGAATACTTGCATGATACCTTAGATTGACAGTCCATGGAAACAAGAAGAGCAAAGAAAAATTAGGCAAAGGAATATAGCATCATATCAGAGTTAAAGTAAGTACATCCTATATCTGTGCCAACCAGAAAAAGAATAAAATGATACAACATTACAAGGTTTCTTTGACATACAGATCTGTATAAAAAACAAAAAAAGTAACACCAAGGCCCGCACACTGACCAACTCAGCTGCCATCGGGCCCAGATATGGCACTTTGAGTCGCTCTGTCACAAGGTCTCCTCCATGAGCTGCTGAAGTGACTGGAGGAACAAGTCCCTCAGAACCAGATGTCATTGCTAAATAGGGCCGGTCCTAAGCCCACCTGCAGGCCCCCAGCATGGAGCCACTGTGACTGCAGCTTGAGTTGCTTGCCCTGCTGGGAAACAGAGAGCATGGGGCAGCCTACAAGCACAGTGAGCCTCAGGGAGCCCAACGTGGAGAGTGGGGAGAAGCACAGCAGCCTGAAGCTCTCACACAACCTGCCCTCAGAGGGCCTGCCTAGCCGCAAAATCACCCTGGTTCTGGGCAGCGGCAGGATATCCAAGATGAGTCTCAGCAATGGTTCAGACACACATCAGTTTGCAATGCAATTATGACAAACAAATAGGAGATGGAGAGGTGGGAAAGATGGAGAAATGGAGCGGTGAGCGAGCGGTGCAGGGAAGCAGAACTGGAGACTCGGTGGCAGTGATAGTCGTGAGAGAGGGAGCTGCAGCAGATGGGGGAGCTTGTGTCCCTGCCAAGAACGGTCAACGGGGTGGTGAGCAGCAGCCTGGAGCTGGCACCCCAACACAGCCCCAGAACACACTGCCCAGCCATACAATTGCCCTGGTTCTGAGCCATGATATGATGTCCAAGATGAAGAACGGCTCATTCTCTGGATTGACCCTCTTCAAAACTCCTCTATGGCCCATGCTGACCCTGGGGGCCACTTTGGTATCCATCATCCTCTGCCCTAGGCCATGTTGAAGCTGGAGGTTCATGTGGATGTCTGTGGTCCCTACAGCAGCCAGGAACTGTGTTGCTGTCCCTGGCCTGAGTTACTATTGAAAGCCATACAGATGTCCTTGGTCTGGACCTCCTGCCTGAGGCCATCCTGATGCTTCCATTGGGATCAGTGAGCCTCATTGCCACCAAGGGCTATGTCTGCATTCGTGGCCCTGCTGCATCCCAGCCGGGTACTATGTCAATGTTGGGGACCCATGTTATCACCAAGAGTCATTCATATGTTCATGGTCTATGCTGCCACTGGGGGAATTACTGATTATTTGAGTGCCTTGTACTGCCACCTGGGGCCATAGTGATATCTGGGACCGTGGTGCCACCAAGGGCCATGTCTGGGTCTGTGATCCTATTGCAGATGGGGTCTGTGTTGATGTCCATGTTACCACCAAGGGCCATTCAGATGTCTGTGGTCTATGCTGTGGCCTGAATCCACGTTGATACCCATGGCACATGTTACCAACAAGGGCTATGTTGATGTGTGTGGCTTGTGCGCCCACCTGAGATCATGTTAATGTTAGTGGGTTGTGCTGCCACTGAAGGCCATGTCTGGGTCCACGGTCCTACCACGGGGATCATATTGATGTCTGTAGGCTGTGTTACCACCAAAGGCCCTGTGGATATCTGTAGTCTGTGCTGTAGCCTCAACCCGTGATGATGTCTGTGGGATGTACTGTCACTCACTGAAGGCCATGTTGATGTCCAGGGTCTGTACTGGGTCCAGAGACCATGTTGGAGTTTGCTAATGCGGCAGACCATGTGGATATCCATGGTCCAGAAACCATGTGTAAGTCCACAATTAGTGCTGACTGTAAAGGGCAAGGTAGCTTTCTTTGCCATGTTATTGATGACTGTGGACTCACATTTGAGAAAAAGGGATATAGAGGCTTCTGTGACAAACCCTACTCATGCCCATTCCAAAAAAATAACAGCATAGGCAGAAAGCTGTTACAAGAGGGGTCCTTAGTTAGTTCCCAACCACTTAGCCCTGAAATAACCACCCAGAAACTGTATTAATTAAATCACTGCTAGGCCCATTAGCTCTAGCTTCTTATTGGCTAACTCTTACATCTTAATTTAACCCATCTCCATTAATCTGTGCATCAACACGCGATTGTGGCCTACCAGCAAAGTTTCTGCACATCTACCTCCGGCCATGGATCCATGGCGTCTCCCTGACTCTTTTCTTCTCCCAGCATTCAGTTCTGTCTTCCCCGCCTTCCTAAGTTCTGCCATATCAATAGGCCAAGGCAGTTTCTTTATTCATTAATAAATTTATTCAAGAAAAGCAACACACAGACAGAAGGACTTCCCACACCAGAAAGCCATTGAAGAGAACTCTTAAAAGTTGTAATAAGGATGCTGATGTGTAGATCTCCACAATTTATCACTTCTAGCAGGAAAGGACTCAATTTTCTTTAAGGGGCTGGTTATCAGGAGTTTGACCATGCTCCAGTGAATACATGGGCAACACAAATTGGACTTGTTTATTTTTTTAATTTTTCCTCTTCTTCTGTTTTTACAGGGGAAGGTCCCAGATGTGGGGGGCCAGCCTGGGAGGATTGGGAAGTGTGAGTGCTCTGAGTTCATGATGTGAAATTCCCAAATAATCAATAAAAATGTTATGAAAAAGAAAGAAAACCACCCTACATTGAGTAGGATTAGAGATCCAGGGTTTGCAAACACAGTTAGTTAAAAACTGGGTCTATCTACATAGATGCCTGCAATACCATCACTGGAAGTGTGAGGACAGAGGACCGCTGGCTGCCAGGGTAAACCTGCATCAAAGTAATACGGCAGAAAATACAGAAAAGACACCTGATGCCTGTCTGCCTGCATGCTGCCATGCTTCCTGCCATCATGGTAACGGACTGACCCTCTGCACTGTAAGCCAGCCCCAATTAAATATTTTCCTTTATAAAAAAAAGACACTTGATGCCCTTTTACCTTCAAATATGTACACAGACCCACATGTTTATGTGTGCCATACACCTATACCAAACACATCCATGAATGAAAGAATAATCACAAGTAAATTTAAAGCAAGGCAGAAGATACCTTGTGCTGAAAATGTACCAGTAACTGAAAACCAAAGGGAACACAGGAAAGGAAAAAAGAACAAAGAATAAACAAGAGGCATGTTAGAATTCACTGGTAGTGTTCTGCAGAGGAAATACTGGGAGTGTAGAATAAGACATCAGAGTATTTGATCTCAATACTCAAAAGTCACGTTAGCTAGATAAATGAGCATACACACACAGAAACTAAATTTATAAATGGGCACAGCCCACTCAGACCGCCAAGGAAGGAGGTCATCCAGATTGACATTCCATCCCCGTCTCTCTCAGGCAATGAGAAAAAGGCACTTCCTCCCTGGACAGACTGAATCCACACAGCTCAATGTGCTAAGTACAAGGGAGACGTTAACAGAACTCACGCTCCCTGCAGGGGACTCTCGTGTAGAACACAACTGTGCGTCCAGTAATGGAAACTTACAGTGTGATTCTCTTCATCAGGCCTCCAAGGCAAAATAGAAATCAAACAAACAAAAAACTGAACACAAGCTCTAAAATGAGGCAAGTAAAGACACAGATGCCCCAGAAGATGAAGACGGTGAAAGCATCCATCCCTAAGGGCGGACCCTCATGCCTCAAGGGACAGTCAGGTATCTGACTTCAGCCACCCTGGCAGAGTTGCTTGGGTTTGGAAAGTCCATTACTTACTAAACAAGATAATACACCATAGTCGTCCAAATGAGTGACTATCGTGCAGTCCTCACAAGGTCCAAATCTACAAATAAAGAGTTTCAAGTTTTCATTTTTATTATTCTTAGATAATTTTATACATGTATATGACGTATATAATATGTTTTGGCCTCCACCTCCTCTTGCTGCTCTCTTTCAACGCCTTCCCCACCCCTGCCCAACCTCTATTTCCTCTTCACAAGTCCCCTCGCCCATTCTCATATCTCTTTGGCTTTTTTGCTTTCCTTTTTGTTACACTACATTTTTTTTAATTCTCCTGAGTTTGGTTGGCATTACTTGGAAGAACGTAAACTGGGGATTATTTACTACGACCAACACAAGATATATATTCTCCTAGCAACCCTTAACTGTATATAGATCCTCAGAGATGTGGAGCCTTGTGAGTTCTTCCCCCATTCATGAGTGAATATTGAAAGACTCACATCATTTTGTTTTTTTTTAAGATTTACTAAGTACATTTTTAAGATTTACTGTATATATATATACATATATATACATATATATAGTGTTCTTCCTGCAGGCCAGAAGAGGGCACCACATCTCATTACAGAGGGTTCTGAGCCACTGTGTGCTTGCTAGGAATTGAACTTAGAACCTCTGGAAGAGCAGCCAGTGTTCTTAACGTCTGAGCCATCTCTGCAGTCCCTGAGACCCACATCTTACAGAAATCATATCTGAGTTACTACAGCTATTCTTGGTTAACAAGTATGAAAGCCACTTCACGTTCAGGAAACACGGTTTCACAGCACTCCTCTCCTTCTGTGGTTTTTATGTTATTTGTTCTCCCTATTCTACAATGTTCCCTGAGCTTTTGATGGTGGGATACAGATGAACCATTTATGGCTGAGCACTTGACAGTCACTAATTCTCAGCACTTTAACCACTGGTGGGTCTCTACGTTAACTGTGGTCCATTCAGTACATAAATCTAACCTGAAATGCTTTTCCTATAACCCCAAACACTGTCTTTTCTTCCTTTCCATATGATCTTCATGGAAAAGTAATGCCATGTGTTCTCAGTGTTGGGAAATTGACACATGTTATTAATGTACAACTTGGGATAGAAGATGATCTGTGAAGACAGGATAAAAGACAATCATAACTAAAGTAGTCTTTTGAATTTTATATCTGATGACTGTGCTGTAGTTCACAGAATGATCTTACATTCCTGAAATCACAGGAACTTTACACCAAACCCACAGAACTCTTTTCATAAATACTGCTGGAGGAAAAGGGAAGAATGGAGCATCACCTGGCAAAGAACAGAAAAGTTTAATATAAGTTAACATTATTATAGAAATCTACTTGCCAGAAGGAATTCTTTGTTATTATAGTTAATATGTTGATTATGGTGATATCTTGTCTGTATAAATAAAGCTTGCCTGAAGATCACAGAGTGGAGCTAGCCACTAGCCAACCATAGAGGTCTGGTGGTCTGTACAGACAGACAGGAAGTGATAAGTCTGGGTGCAGAGAGGAAGTGACAAGGTGGGAGGAAACAGGAGCTCAATCTCTTTTCAGTTGGGAAGTTGAAAGGTAAGGTGACTGTGGTTTTGCTCCTTCATCTCTCTGATCTCTCAGCATTTTCTCCAAAATCTGACTTCAGGCTTTTATTACTAAGACCTGTTAAAACTTGCACTGTGTTTTATATCTGATGACGCTGTTGTAGGTAGACATACTGCTTTTATAGTCCTGAAATCACAGGAACTTCACACCAAACCCAAAGAACTCTTATTAAAGTCATAAATAGAGCTAGAGGAAGAGGGAAAAATGGAATATCACTTGGCAAAGAACAGAAGAGTTTAATTCAAGATAAGAATAGTATGGGCATCTACTTGCCAGAAGGAATTATTTGTTATTATAGTTAATATATCAAGTATATAATTTAGCAAGAGCCACCAATTGTGGCATTCTATCCTCCTCTAACTACCCCTTACTCCTCTTCCCCTGGGACCCTTCTCCAATCCCTAAAAGCCCAAGATAAAACAGTTTCACACCGAAGATGACACAGCAGGCACTGTAACATGAGTGTTAAGGTCATAGACATTGAAGACAGATAGAGCTAGATTCTAGCCAGCCAGGAAATTTGGCTAAATCCATTAGCCATTCTATTCTTGTTTACTCATTTGTAAAATGAAATGTAATAATAATAGCCATGTTAGAATGTTATTATTAAGGGGAAGTATTTATACCAAATTGCCTGCCAAAAGTTAAGTGCTTAATAATAGAATCTATCATTCAGTCACGTATTCAACAAATACTATTTTGAGTCAGGCACTGATCTATGAAAAAGGGTACAGTAGTCATCGAAATCAGACGTGATAATGGTCCTCCTAAGCTATAGCATCCAGTGGAACATATTGGCAATAATGAAATGTTGCCTAAAGAAGTATTAATTATGAATTACTCTCTGTGCAATAAAGTTACAAATATCAGAACCTAACATGCTATTGTCAAGGATATTTGGCCTACAGAAACAACTGTGTATTAAAGGAAAATTTGAGTTAAAATCTGAAAAAAAAAATAGTAGCTAGCTATAAGACAGCATGGGCAAATGCCCAGTTATAGAGAAGATATGTTGTACTGTGGGAACTGACGTAGCCAAAACACTGAGTTACCAAGATGAAGCTGGAACAGAGAATAGGTAGGAAGAGCGATGTGGTGGGCATCAATAAAAAGTAACCAAGACATTTTCATTCTCCTGGAATTAGGTCATCGCGGCATGGCATGTACACAGACAACTCACAAAATAGAACTCTTGCCATTTGTATTGAGAACGAATGAGAAGGAAAAAATTAGGGTTCGTGCTGATCTTGCACATTAGAGATCCAGGGTAGAAATAACAATGGCTTCAGCTGAAAAAGAAGGAAGCAGCACATGGAAGAATCTGAGGGACGTTTAACAGAAACAATGAAACCTTAGGACGTATTAGACTTGAGTGATAAGAGAAAGAAAAGAAACAAGGAAGCCTCCCATGGCAATTGAGGCTCTCTAAGTCTGAGGGCAATATTTTTGTAGCTAAATTGAAACTGAGATATCTTTGGGATGCCTAGATTGCCTTTAATGTAAATATATGCTATTGAATCACATGGGGAGACCAATGCTATAGATCTGTATTTAATAGTCATATACATGGAAGGAATGAGAACCTGTACATTGAGGAAAGAGATATTAATTTGAGAGTTTCTTGGAGAGTGGGACCATTTTTATTATGGTGATGACTTTGTTCTTTTGAAGTTTTTTGATTGGGTTGGCTTGGCTTTCTCAGCCACATCTCACATAACCCAGACTGGTGTTGACTTCACAATGTAGCAGAGGGATAACCTTGAGTTCCTGAGTCACCTGCCTCCCCGTCAAAGCTCTGGGATTTCAAACATCTTATTTTTTTAAGATATTTAAGGGCTTTAGGAATACAGTGATAAAGAAGTGGAGGTAAGCCATGAAGAAGAGGCAGAAAATCAATGGTTTAAAATAAAAATAAAACTCAGAAAACATAAAGTATGAGGTCAAGGAAAGAGCAAGTTTGAAGAAGTCAATGTTTTTAAAAAAAAACTACAGAGAATTATGTAAATTGAATGTCATACATCACTGGCCTATTTGTTATTCAACAGCTTAAAATCTCACACCTTTCATCAAGACTAAAAAAAATTCAAAGGCTTAAATGTTTGGATAATTTGCCTAAGATTATGCAGCCTGAAAAAGGTGAACAGAATTTCAAACTCAAACCAAAGGCTTTGCTATGAAAGTTCTCTTAGCCTAAGCTATCTTTCTCAGGTTAGACTCTGTACCCCAGCAAGACATCCACACATAAAACAGATGTCACCAGATACTGAAAACTTTGTCACAGCATCAATTTTCCCTGCTCAGTACACACATAAAAGTAGAATAAAATTATTTGTCATCCACAGGTCACTAATGATGGAGAAATGCCAATAGAGATATGATGAAGGGGGAAAAAAGTTTGCAGAATAAACCTGGATCTAAACTCAGCTGCAACTGTGACTTCATCCTGAGCCTAAACAGGTGATATGCACATCTGGGAACTAGGTGAAACTAGAAGAAACAAACTCCTTGCAAAAGAGCTGCAAAGAATGCTGGGAAGAAATTTTTAAAGGCGATGTAAACCACTCCAAAGTATTTAATTAGGAACAAAGTCTTTTTTAATAACAGAAAGCCACAGTTCTGAATGCATTCCAGTGGCAGTCACTCGAAACCCATCCCTGTCCCAACTTGTTAGGTCTAAGAGTGAATGTTGTGTCTAAAATAATCCTTCGGTCTTTTTTTATTGCTCAGTCATGCCTTAGAACCACAGATGATATCCTATGGTCTTTATCCCATCCATGTCAATCATCTCTTGAAGCCTAAGACTCCTAGTTCACTTCCATACACTAGCTCTCCAATTCTGGCACTTTTACTGCTCCATCATAGTCAATGATTATTGTACATCGTCTTCCCCTTTCTGGAGTCATTTCATGGTCTCTGGAACTCAGATTCTCTGATCAACACATTACCTTTTGTCTTGATGCTCTTCCGGCAGCATTTCCTTCACCTGCTCACTGAGACCTGGTCTCTCCTTATGGACACTGTGGCTGTCACAAGCTGTACCTTCTCTTCCAGTCTTGAACTAGTGGACCTGGAGCTGGGGTAGATACCCCTCTTTCTGCTTTGATCATGAAGCAAAGTGTGTTCCTTCCCCTCTACATCATAAAATTACATGTGTCTTCATGAGAACTCCTACCCCATTAAAGATGAAAAGATATGAAGAACGGAGGGTCTCTCCAATGAACCACAATTAACAGTATGGCAAGATATTTCTAAAGGTGCAATAATGGAATTCATATATTGGCAGTAAGGCCTGCTCAACAGAAAAGAAATCATGCCTGGTACAGGAAACCTAACCTAACGGACTACTGAGGGCCAGTGAGGTCCTGTATCTCAGAGGAGAGCCTACTACTGTCACTTTTCCAAACCAGAATAATTCCTAACCACCTTATAAATACTCATCCTTATACCCACAGGTAAGTGTAGCTCCCAACCCTCCCCAAATAATATTCTCATGCAATAGGCAGAGACTATTCCAGAAAAACACACGTAGTAAAATGCAGAAAACAACTGGTCATGAGGAGCCCAACCCCACTGAATATATTCACAACAGAATTCCTGCAACTCACACTTGGGGAACATCATAGAAGAGATGGTAGAAAAACTGCAAAAGCTGGGGAATGAGGAATTCTAAGGTGAGATTATGTCTCCAAGAAATGACAAAGAAGCCATGATACCTTAATAATATAGCTACCTAAATAAGATGTGAACAAGGACAACACCAATAGACATGTGAAAGTCAGAGGCCCACCCCTAGACAAAGAACTAGAGCCAACTAAAGGGAGCTGAGAGTGGGAACAGGGAGAAACGGTCTCCTTCCAGGGAGGCGCTCCAGTTGGTTATCCAATATAAAGAGGTTAGGCCTGAAAGTATATACATGCAAACAGCACCGAAGAGACTCCGCAGGTTGTATGCATATATTCAAAACAAAGACGAGGAGGCCTGGGAAACGATGTAACTGTATTTTAACTTTTTGAGAAAGAGTTCGTGGCTTCTGGGAAAGGGAGAGTCAGTTTTTTTTAAGGGTGAGGTCCGACATGTCCGACCACATTCAAGTAGGAGGCCCCAAACCCGTTATGTGGGCAGCATAAACTGTACTCCATGAGTCATTTTAAAAAAGGAATGTAAAGGAAAGCAGACACCAAGCTGGGAGGGGTAAAGGATGAAGAGATAGATCTAGCAGGGGTAGGGGTTTAACATAATCAAAATATGTTCTGTACTTGTATTAAATTCTCAAATGAATCAGAAATAGTTTCTCTTATTAGAAACAGCTGCATGTCCTGTTAACCCTGTTTGTTATCACCACTTATCCTTTCCCTGAAAAAGCCAAGTCGCTATCCTTCAGTTCCTAAAGATGTTAGCTCCAGTCACTATCCTTCAGTTCTTAAAGATGTTAGCTCCTGGGTCACCGTTTCCAATGTGATTTGTCTTCGAGATCAGAGTGCCCGTAGCGATCCCTGCCCACGTGTGTCCTTCAGTGTCCCCCTTCACCAATATTGACTTGTACTGGTGCTACTCTGTCCCTTATCAGTATAAATAATTGCCATCATTACAGAGCCAGAAATTCAAATATTACATTCTAACCATCACCCTGGACTCAAGCTTTTACCAACTCCTATTCTGCCATCTTGCCGTGGTCTTCTTTAATCTGGTCTTTTTTATTTAACTTTAATTGCAAGGTCAGTCGTCATTATGATCCCTTTGCCTCCCTCAGCTCCCTTGCCCCTCCTTTGCTGTCTTCTTCTCTTCCCTAAGCCAGGGCTCTAACTCAGTACCTCCCACCGGCTTTCTGTAGTGCCACTCGTTCAACCGAGAGAAAAACACGCTACCACACTTCATCTCTAGTTATCCTCAGGGCCCCGAATGCCGTCAAGCAATTATATTTCTGCAGTCTTTCTTCTCTCTTCGACAGCTACGCCATCCTGTCTCCTCAAGCCTTCAACACTGCTGCTCCTGACTCACCCATATCTAAGGGACTTGATTCTTATTTCACAAATAACACTGAAAAGAGCATGTGCAGCTTTCTACACCACAGCCACCCACCTGCTGACTCTGGACCCTCTCTTCCTGACATCCTTCCCACACGCATGTTCCTGTCAAGGCTGAATCCTGTCTTTCTCCACTCGGTTTCACACTGCTTACCTACTGAGGGACATTAATCTCCTGATGATTTTCACCTCTCTTTCTTGCATCTTCAATTTTCCCTTTCCACAAGATCAGTGCCATCACCATGTATGACTATGCCATTCTTTCTCCCCAAAAAATAAAAGTTCTTTCTTGTCCATTTGCACATCTCTTAGAAAAACTCACCGGATAAACTGAGCTCCCTGAATCTAAATTCTCTCCTAGCACTCTCTCTTAAAACCACAACCACCAGGCTTCAGTCTATGGGTTTTCCAACATCACCAGTATCAACTGTCTGGCAAATTTCAGTGGTCATTCTGAGTCTTAATCTTA
The DNA here is from genome assembly GCA_004026605.1 of Ondatra zibethicus. NCBI lineage: Eukaryota > Metazoa > Chordata > Mammalia > Rodentia > Cricetidae > Ondatra > Ondatra zibethicus. The sequence continues at coordinate 58,635 of PVIU01005623.1, read as the reverse complement.
CTTTACCTTTTACTGATACTTAACACAGGAGATTACTTTCATTTCCTCTGGCCATTTTCTTCATTTGGCCTCTAGGGCCTCATGCTCACCTCTGTCACCTCTGACGTCTCTGACTATATTTCCTCAACTTGGTTTTCTGTTGCCCCGGATGTCCACAGGGCTAAATGAAAGCCACTGCTGGGCTTCAGTCCTCAGGCCTTTCCACTTGTGCTCTAGTTAGATGCCCATGAGTTTCACGTTTATATACCTGGCTCAGCTCTTTCCACTTGGTATAGATTTTTACATCCAATTCTACTCTACAGATCTGCTTGAATTTCTGATAGGCATTGTAAATGTACCTATTATAAGTCCTCTGAAGAGCCTAGACAGCAAAGAGGGCCCTAAGACATACATGGATTGAGTTTACATGGGAAGTAGAAAAAGACAAGGTCTCCTGAGTAAATTGGGAGCATAGGGATTATGGGAGAGGGTAGAATGGGAGGGGGGAAGGAAGGAAGGAGAGCAGAGAATAATATATAGCTCAATAAAAACAACTAAAAAAATAATAAGTCCTCTGATATTTCCCATTTCAACTAATGGTGACTCCATACCTCCTGATATTGAAGCCAAAAATAGATCACTCACAAGTCCTCATCTCATGTGCAATCCATCATCAGATCCTCAGAGCTATCTTCCTCACTCACTGTATCTTTGAGGCAAATCAAGAATTCTATTTCTCCTTAATTTTTTGTTATGGGCCTTATGTGAGCCAGGCTTATCATCTCCCCCCTGAATTTATTGCAATACACACATAACCGGTTTCCCTGCTTCCACCATTGACTTCCCACAGGCTAGTTTTCAGCTCAACATTGCCATGGTAAACCAAGAATGGTGTTAAAGGCAGGATCATGTTGAAACAAAACTCAGCTTTTGTCTCCCTCTGCTTAAAACCCTGCAGTGAGTACTAAGCTAAGGTCCTCATAATGTGGTCCAGGCTGCTTCCAAACTAAGCCATTCTCTCCCTAAACTTTCCTTCACAGTAACTGCTCCAGGAATCCTGGCCTTCTGCCATTGATCTACAAGGCCACGCTCACATCTTCCTCTGGGTCCCTGTCTTACCTGCATCTCCCCAGCCTGGAATTATCTTCATCCACAGTTAGCCCTTGTTATTCCATGACTTCTCCCGAGCTTCATTCAGGTGTTGACTTCTTGATGAATCTGCCCCTGGATGCCCACTCTAAAAGTCCTCTTTTCCTCTTCCCTCTCCAGAGGACACTGCTGTTGCTTTCTACATATTCTAATTGTATTAAAATCTTAACCTCATGACTGTCATCCCAGAAGTCAAAGGTAGACATAGAAAGAGTAAATTCAAGTGCAGTCTATCCTACATAGTGAGTGCCGTGAATTTGATGAAGGGAGGTATTTTGTTTATTTGTATAATTATCATTTCTCTGCTGCCAAGAGTAGAGTTTGGTGCACCATGAAGGCTTATGTGAAAAAAAGAGATAAGTGAAGAATGTACATCTATGACAAACTTAGAAATAGCCACTGAATTACATTTGTTTGGGTCCTAGACAGAGCTCACACCTCTTCTCCATGCTTGACTTTTCCACGCTGACCTGCCCAAGTCAGGAGGGAAAACAGTACACCTCTGCTTGGAAGAAGAGTCCCAAGGCTCCCGTTCTTCTGCTCTTTTCATAAAACATTCATAATGAAATAAGATTTCCCAGTACCACTCACCTCTAATGCGTCCAGTCAGAATAAACTGAATGGAAAAGGAGCTACTACCCATGAGTAAGAAGTGAGGACAGCCTCTAATCCCCAAGTAGCAATTAGCAATTCCAAACAGCAAAAGGATTTTAGATAAATTAAGACAGCCCATCACAGGACCTGGTATGAGGATTCTGGCTACAAAGAAGGCCATATCTTTTTTTAATTAAATTTATTTATTTATTAAGGAAACACTGCCCATTATATTGAAGACAGTATTATAGATTTGAGGGCTTTAAGTAACCATTTTTAGCAATCAATATGACTCTTTTAGATATTGAATGTCACTTTAAGAAATGGGTTTATCAGAGAGTATGGGTGGGATCAACCTAGGCCCTCTGCATGTATGTCACAGGCATGTAACTTGGCCGTCAAGTGGAACTCCTAAGAGTGAGAGCGAGGGCCGCATCTGACTCTGTTGCCTGATTTGGGGACCCCTTCCTCCTGCTGAATTGCCTCCTCCAACCTTGGTGGAGATGGGGTTGCCTGGTCTCACTGAAGCTTGATATCCCATGGCTGATATCCATGGGATACTCGCCTGTATCTGAAGAGAAACACTGGAGAAAGAGTGGACAGAGTTCAGGGGTTGGAATTTGGTGGGGGGAAGGGGTGATAAGGGGGGAGGGAGGGAAACTTTGGTTAGGATGTAAAAACAAAAAGACAAATTTTTAAAAAATGTGTTTATAATTCACAGTACATTGCTCATTGCTATAAAAATGAAAACTTTTAAGCTAACATCTCTGAATTGTTACCCATTTCATATGAATTTTCAATCAGTCAGACACATCAAAGTCTAATATACTGATAAAAGCAGGAGTGAGTGCAAGTGTTGATCAGTTTACCAATGACCTTACTATTTACTGAAGAGTTTTAACTCACCACAGTTTCTCTTGTGGGAAGGCTGGCTGGCATTTCATCCCCGTTTCTAATACTCAGTGAGAATACAAACCTAAAATTGGCTCTTCCTGACATTTCTAAAACACACAGTACTATGAGTGTCATCGCTATGAAGTGAATCAGGATAAATTCTCCACAAGCAACACAGATTTTTTTTCATTCAATTTTTTTAAACATATCTTACTCTAAACATTAGTGTGAGGCAGTCTGTTCCTGCAGAACACAAAGTAGAGACATTTTAAAATCAGGAAGTGGAGTACGTAATGACATCATACTTCCCATCCTCAACAAGGAAGTCAGTATTTAATATTTTAAGCATATCACAGTTGAGCTCAATAATTCACATATAGGATATAATATTGTCACAAGTATGATTTGCAAACCAATAAATGTTGTTATTTAACAACAAATCAGAAGTTCAGCTCTCAAAATTCCTGTTGGTATGTTACTGTTTACTCTAACTACCAGAAGGCCATATCTTACCTCAACTCACAGAGCCATTGGGAAATAAAGAAGGCCCATTCATGGAAACTGCTCTTGCTATAACTTTCCTCTTTGGTGCATAGTTACTTTGAAATTCAGAAATCTAATTGGCTTTGATGATTTTTATTTCATATGAATAAACTTTACACATTTGTTAAACATTAAATTATATACAAGGCAATCTCTGCTTTTAAGCAATAGTCAAAATATAAAGGTTATGTGATTTTAACATTGAAATTGTTAAATTGTATTGAAATTGAAGAACCAGAATTAAAATTTTTATAATCCATGTATCCCAGTTCCTACGATAACTTGACAACATCATATAATATGTACATTATAACTGAAAATGCCTGATTGATTCGTGTTTTAATGATCCTAAAGTAATAAACATCACAATGGGAATTTCAGTTCAAGTTTTTCTGATACCAAAGTTATTCAAATGTCAAATCACCTTCAGTTAAGCTGACCCAGACTTACCTCGTGCCTCCTGGAGTTGAGATTCTCATGACAGAAAAGCAAAGACCTCACTCTAGCCTTTAGAGAACAACCCTTGAGGGCTTCAGAGGGCTCAGTGGATAAAGAGCTTCCTGTACAAGCATGAGGATCCAAGTTCAGATCTTAAAACCCACATAAGATCTAGGCATGACTGAACCCTTGTGACCCAGAGAAAACAGTAAAGGGAGAGAGAAACACAGACTCCAGGGACATAATGACCTGATAATCTTGTCAAAAGAGCAAGCTCCTAGTGCAGTGAGAAACTCTGTCTCAAAAAAAAAAATGTGGTGGAAAGCAGTTAAGGAAGATAGCTAGATAGCCAACATCAATCTCTGGCCTCTCACTGCATGAACGAGCACTTTACATTACACACATGTGCATGCAAAATGCACACATACTAGAAAAAAAAACCTTATCCTGGAACTGGGTAAAACAATATCAGCATTTAGGAGATGAAGACACATGGATCATGAGTTTGAGGACAACCTGATATGCATAGTGACTTCAAGATAAGTCAGGGATACATAGAGATCTCCTATCTTAATAACAACAAACAAACAGGCTCTTGTAAAAGTAGATGGGAGAAATCCATTCAGAAAGAGTTGACTGAGAGTCCTTTGTGTATGCAGAACTGAGTCATGGTTCTGTTACAGGTGAGACATAGGAGGTTGATACAGAACAGAGAGAGCTCCAGGAAGAAGGGGTTTTACTTGAAAAGGGACAACTTTAAGAATAAACAGACACAACCTTCATTGACAAGACTGTGAAGCTGTATTCCAAACGCCACTGTCCTGAAGGACTTTAATTGAACCGCAACAGGAAATTCAGTATGAACTCCCACACATCTTACCTGTTTGGAATCGCCAAAGGAATGTGGAAAGGGAGCTCTTCCCTAAAGCTGTCCTCAACATGACTTAATGTCCTCCTCCTCGTTCTGTTAATATCTGAACTTCTTCCAGGCAGACAGTCCATGGGTTAATAACCTGCTTCCAAAAGGAAAAAAAAACTAAGAAAATTACAATCTATAAATCATGCCTCCATCGGTATTGATTTACTTACTTGGCTCTTTCCTAACCTAGTTAAAAGCCAGCATCTGAGGCACAAAGAGTATCAATGTGGAAAGGGGAGAGTGCAGAGGGAAGAAGATGTAATTCTAGAACCATCAGTAGACCCTGACCCCCCACCCCAGGCATGTTTGAGTGAAGCCCTTTGGCTCACTGCACCGAGCTGGGGGTCAGTAAGTGCTTAGACACAGGAAAGAAGCAGCTAATGGTAGGAGGGGTGAATCATTTAAAAGACAGAAACCCCAGTCAAAGCAACTCAACCAAATTAGGGAATTGATTGGACCCTATCTCTGGGTGAAGTTTCTGCAGTTCCAGGAATGACGCTTGGGCCTGCATCTTTGCATTGCATGAGTTCAAACCAGTGCTCAAATCCTTGCTTATGATAAGGCCTTGAGAAAATGATTCTTCCTGATCTTACTTCTCTCATCTGGGAGAAAGTCTGATGGTAATAATCAAGCCTACTTTGCAGTTTCGTTGTGGGGCTGAATTCTGTCCCACAAAATGGTATATAGCATCCAGTACCTCCTATGGCATGCCTGTGTCTTTGGAAGTATGTATATTGGCAAATATTGTTGATTATAGTTAGCTTGGAGTGGAGGGCTCCTTTGACCCGTAAGCCTACATGAGATCCAGAGAAATGTGGAGTGTCAGAGGTGGGTATGATGTGATGGCAGAAGCAGGTGTTCAACACAGATGTCACTATGCAATGAGGAGCTGGAGCTGTCAAAGTCAGAAGCAGCAAGGAAGGATTCTAGTCTAGGGGGTTCAACATGAGGAGATCAGTCAGTTCCAGCTGACATAACAAAGTGCCTTGGACTAAGTGGGCAGATTAAATAATAGAAATGTGTTTTCTCATGGTTCTGGAGGCTACAAGCCCTCATGAAAATCAACAGGGTTAGTCTCTGGTGACAATATGGATGAGAGGGAGAATTCTGTGAGGTTTCTTCTCATAAGGGCATCAATTCTATCTGATAAGGACCTCACTTTCATAAACTTATTTAACCTTGATCAGTTCCGTATTGATTCTGCTTCCAAATACAGTCACATTAATAGTTAGGGCTTCTCCTAGGAGAGATCGGCTATTAAATGAAAACCACGATACAAAACATGGGTCAAGAAGACCCCAGAGGTCTCCAATTCAATATAAGCTATTGCTGATGCCCTTGGTTACCCCCATAACTACATGGTAAGACATGTTTTGCTGAAAATGCCATACATTTAGCTGTAGGATATAGAGAAATAAAACTCAAAACAATGTGAAAACTTCCTCCCTGCTGGCTAGCTTCATAGTGTCAGAAGGTAAAAACAAGCTAAGAAGGGCGAAAAAATCAGTGGTCTTACTCAGCACTGGACACTGCATGCAGCAATACCAACCTGCCAGGCAAGCCATGTCTACTGACAACAGCAACATTAGTGTTATAGGATAACTAATCACTTTCTGATTGGATTTGAGACCTGATCTACAGGAGAGAAATTCACCCCTGCTATAGTAGTCATGATCAAAAGCTCTAGGCTGTAAGGGCATAGGCCCTAGGATAGAAACTACAATTGTTATTTTGCTAAATGATTATGCTGTCAAATTGCCATCTAAGTATTTATGTATATACCCATAGACCTGGTTGCCTTCTAAGTATGTATGTGTGTACACATAGACCTGGCTGCCTTCTAAGTATTTATGTGTGTACATATAGACCTGGCTGCCTTCTAAGTATTTATGTGTGTACACATAGACCTGGTTGCCTTCTAAGTATTTATGTGTGTACCCATAAACCTGATTGCTCTCAAGCTTGGTCAGAGAAGCTTTTTGTGCAGTGGGTAGCAGTCAATAGAGGGATGTGTAACCACTCAAATTACTGAGACTAAGACACAGAGTGCTCAGCTCCAAACTGGACATCTTCATCAAACCACCATCAACAAAGCTCAGGAAGCATCACTGAAGAGAATATGAAAAGACTGTAAGCAATAAAGGGTAGGTTAGGTTGCCAAGAGTGTTTGGTTTAATCTTAAGAAAAGCCACTCCACCAACGCAAATAACTTCATTAAACCAAATTAGGAAAAATTAAAAATGCCCGTGTTTAATAAATGCAGTACTCTCAGGTGGACAGAGACATCAGGGCAGGGAGAAGAGCTCACGCAAACCCCGGAGACCACACGTTCTTTTTTCTGGAACAAGCCTAAATAGCCCCTGGGAGTGGTCCTAACCCTCCCTGAGGAGGAGTCAGCACTTTGGCAGGCTGGGAGTTGGAGTCCGGACCCACGCAACTCCCCAGCTTTCAATCAAACATCCCAGAGTCCTTGGATATAGGGGTGTTAGAGGACTGGGGTCTCACTTTCAATCATAACAGGTAATGGTACCTAGTTCTCAAATGTCTTTACAGATCTGAGATTATGGCATTTAACAAAAGCTTCTAACACAGAGACATGCAGCTCCCACAGCACCCTATAGCTCCTCCAAGAAGATGCATAGTTACAGAAGGACCTTCTGCCTCAGGCTTGCCCTTGGCCTTGGCAAAGCCACTCATGCAGCAAAAAGCAGCCTTTCACCTCTTCAGCTTCCTGGATGCTTCTTCACCTGGGAAATTGATCTTTTCATCCTGCCAAGACAGGTAGACCAAATCTTCCCCCACAAAAAAAAATCTTTGGGCCTCTTATACTCAGCAGCTAATGGCAAGCACTTCTTCTAAGACTAGTGTTCTCCAAGGACTAAGGAGAAGATTTGGGATTGCCTGTATAGCTAAAATGCTGTCTCATTTTTGCTTATTTATCCCTCCCAGATCTGTCTAATGGCATTTGACAACTTAAAGTACTGTTAACTTATTTCTTCATCCACAACACTAAATAAGGTTTTCTGCTAAAATACAGACAGGTGTGCCTCTTTCACAGGCTTCATAGTCCAGGACTAACAAGTTTCAGGTGTGTCTTCAGAGGTTCAAAGTTCCCAATTTCCTTTACCTTTTAACCTAAAGCAGTAGCCTTTTGCTATGACACCAAGATGTAAATCTGTTCCAGTTCTCTCACAGGTTCCTTTGATACTTCTACTGCTGTATCAAAATCAGGTCTGGTAAAAAAAAAAAAAAAAAACAGTCTCCAGAACCTTTTGCTAACCCCAGCCAGTTTCAAGAATATTTTACAGGTCATTCCTTCTGCCTGGGCCAAGACCAACCTATAAAGCACTCCCCAGACAATGCCAAAAGACCTGCACCAGCTTCTGGGACTTCACAATTGGTACCAGCTCTCCTGGATTAAGGACACCTGCCAACTAAAATCTGGTTTAAAAAACCCAGGGTTATCTGCTATTGTGTCCCATCCTATGGCTAGCCCCATTTCACAGGGCCAATAATTATAATTTTTTTTTCTCCTAGCCACCTGCCTTCTCATACTCCAGGATGACAGCAAAACCGGATCTGCTCCAGCCACACCTCTAGCTGAGCATGAGCCCAACCCCCAGCTCCTCCTCCTCCCACGTTGCCCCATGCCCTCAGGAAGTAGCCAGACTGGAGCTGACGCCCCTGTATCCAAGGACTCTGGGATGTTTGTCCTGGCAAAAGTAACAAACTTTTAGTTACATGGGACCATCTCCTTCCTCATAAGGACAAAGCTCCCTAGTCTGAATCTCATTGGTCCAGAGAAAGTCATGTGCTCATCCCTAAACCAATCACTGTAGCTGGAAAGAAGCAGTATTTAGGGCATGAACACAGAATGAAAATGGGTGGTTTAGATCGAAAAATCTGGCTCTGGTACTGAAACAGACTCCAAAGAGCTGAGGAGGCATAAATCAAGAATTTCAGCAAACTGAAAGTCATAAACATTTCTGAAATTTCCACTGTGTTCACACTATACTAGGAAGAATTATGCCTTGTAGTGGAAAACAGCAGATTCAACTAAACAGGATTGGTTAACTCAAGATAAAGTCAGTTTTCTAATATAGCTCAGCTTGGTAAGATGTAGGAGGAATGAGGCAGAGAAATTCAGCCAAGATTCCGTCTGTGTTCTACCAGGCAAAGGACAGAACAGAAGCCTCGTGTGGCTTCTGTTTGCATGAGGGCAAGCGATAAAGCCCTGCCCTGCCCACCCCCACTACCCGACTGTCATCTTGGGGTTGTCCCCCTAAAGAAATGGAATGCCTAAATGTTGACAAAGAGAAATTTTCAAGGTCTTGCTTTTCTACTTAAGGACGGTAGGAAAAGCCTGACTCATTCCAGAGCCCAAGGTCAAGGTAAGGAGTGGCTTCTTTCTCAAAATACCGCCAGTCAGGTGTGGCAGAGTGAGGAAATCAAGCCCATTAAAATGCCATTCCCATTGTCAGAGGGAATCAAGGAAAGCTCCTGTGGGACAGAGAGGTGTCAGGAAGCAAGCAGAGTGGTTTCAATTGGTGCTGAAAGGCAAGAACTAAAGTTTGAAAACAGACTAAGTGCATATAGAAGAAATAATGGCAATAAATAAGGAAGTTTTTTTTCCTTTTTTTTAATTCTAAAAATTTATTTCTTCAAGTCACATCTCAGTGCCTCAAAGATTATCTTTAAAGCAGCTGTTACCCAACAACTACTTATGGCTTGGAATAAAGAAAAACATTCCCACGCCGACTTTGCACTCAAAATAGAAGCTAAAATGACACAAAAATACCCAGGCTGTTATGGCAGCCTGATTCCAAGCTTTTTATGGAACAAAAAACCATGTAGGCTCTCGAAGACCTCCCTCCTCCTTTTCCCCCCACTATTGTCCTGTCTCTCAAGCACATGCTGCTGCTGGGTTGGCAGCAAGGGAACAGAGGAGAGCAGCCATCTGCAGACAGAGGCGCCCACCCGTTCCTCTGCACCCAGGCAAGCAGGCTCTTTCCAGGGACAGTGACGATAAAATAAAATTGGATGGAACTAGAAAAAAAAAAACATCCTGAGTGAGGTAAACCAGACCCAGAAAGATGAGCATGGTGTGAATACTATATATTCACAGGTGAATACTAGCTGTAAAGCAAAGGATAAGGAGCCTATAGGACACGACTCCAGAGAAGCTAAGTAACAAGGAGAACCCTAAGAGAAACATGCATAGACACCCCTAAGAAGGGGAAATAGACAAGATCTTCTGAGAAAATTGGGAGCGTTGGGCGAGGGTGGAAGAGGAAGGGGGAGAAAGAGAGCCAGGAGGAGAACTAGAGGGAACAGGATGGTAAGATGGGGGAAGGACAGAGAGGGAGAGCAAGGAAAGAGATATCTTGATTGAGGGAGCAATTATGGGGCTAGCAAGAAACCTAACACTAGAGAAATCCCCAGGAATCCACAAGGATGACCCCAGGTAAGACCCTAAGCAATAGTGGAGAGGGTGCCCAAACTGGCCTTGCCCTGTAGTCAGACTGATAACTATCTCAAATGTCATCATACAACCTACAGCCAGCAACTGATGGAAGCAGATGCAGAGAAAACCACAGCAGAGCATTGAGCTGAGCTCCTAAAGTCCAGTTGAAGAGAGGGAGGACTGAGAATATGAGCAAAGAGGTCAAGATCGTGATGGGGACAGCCACTGAAACAGTATACCTGAGCTAATGGAAGCCTTCAAACTCCAACCTGACAGCGAGGGAAACAGCATAGGACCAAGCTAGGCCCTCTGAATGTGGGTGACAGTTGTATGGCTGGGCAGATTGTGGGGGTCACAGGCAGTGAGACCAGGATTTATCCCAACTGCTTGTACTGGCTTTTGGGAACCCATTCTCTTTGGAGGGATACCTTGCTCAGCCTAGATATAGTGGGGAGGGCCTTGGTCCTGCCTCAAAGCAATGTACTAGACTTTGTTGACTCCCTTTGGAAAGTCTTACCCTCTCCGAGGAATGGATGGGGGATGGGATGGAGGGTGGAATGGGAGAAGGTGGAGGGGAGGGAGTGAGAAATGGATTTGGCATGTAAAATGAGAAAAGATAGTTTTTTTACAAAAAGAAAAGAATTAAGCATAGAGAGCTGGAGTGTTGGCTGTGAAGTTAAGAGCACTGGAGGTTCTTCCAGAGGAATGGGTTTTGATTCACAGAACCACATGAGGGCTCACAACTGTCTATAAGTCCAGTCCCACCCAGGAGACTCGATGCCCTCTTTTGATCTCTGTGAATATCAGGCATGCATGTGGTACACCAGCATACATGCAATCAGGATACTAATATATATAAAATAAAATTAAAATAACTTAAAATTAAAAAATTCTCACTACTGTGTGCTGAGCAATGAATGTGTTTAGAAGTATTTCCAAAGCTTCCCAAGGGTCAAATCCTTTACAAAAACCTTATTGAGTAGGAAATCTGCTTGTCCCCCCTTCTTAGATGAAGAAACTGAGGCAGAGAATGTCAACAAGGATGTTTCTTGATTTCCCTCTTAAGTTGTAAAAAAGAATAGTGATTGAAATCTCTGCCTACTCTTAGCTTGTGGAGGCTGGTGGAGGAGGAGGAGTGGATGGAAGTAAGGAATGAACAGTTATTAAATACACAATATCAAAGTCTGTGCTAAGTGAGCTATAAGGAATCGAAACAGCCCAAACTTCTCACATTAACACATGACATGAGTGTGCTTAATCATAGGAATTGCATACAGTTAAATAGCAATTAATATTATCAGTGCTGTTATGTCTTCTCACGAGAAAAAATTCCGCCATGTAGCACTATATGGCAGGTTAATGCTCCACAAACCAGATCATTTAAACCTTCTTCCAACCCCTTGACAGAGGGTTATCATCCTCTATTGATAAAGAAGCACAGGTTCCCAACAGTTAAATGATTCATTTGGTGTTTAAGCTCGACCATATCGTGCATGCCTTCAAATAATATACTTGCCATAATATTGACATTATTGGTAGTGCTAATTAATATCACTAACTATTGTTTCAGAAATATAAGTGATTGTTTTTAGTTGTATTGACATAGGCTTTAGAGGCAGTCCCTGTGACTATGGATTTCAGCTATACCATACAGCTGTGTTATCATAGATTGGTGAGTCACTCTCACCATGCCTATCCGTTTATTCCTAAAAGAGAGAGAATAATAGTGTTTCTTTCACAAGGCTGTTAAAAAATATTGAAATGAGATCATCAACTCTAAGTGTTTAAAGCACTATCTGGCAAATATATGTTAAATAAAATCCTGTTGCTACTGCTAATCTTTCTCAAGAAGGAAATGGAGTTAAGAGATATATGTTATTTACCCAAGGCCGCACAGTGGGAGGAAGAGTAGAAAGAGGGTTTCATACCTGTGTTGACCAACAGAGAAGATAAAGTCCAGAGGGGATCAAACCTTCAGAGGACCACAACAGTAGATCAGGTATAGCTCTGATAGCTTACTCGGGGCCTCTGGTAAATCCTAGAGGATAGTGGCTGTTGACCCTGTCACCACGAGCATACACATGTGAAATGACAAGAGCTTACCTGAAAGGTTTCCTCAGCTGTTTCTACCTCTCCTTCCACTCTACCCAGAGATACCCCAAAGTTAATCAAGACCACACTCACACTCCGGTCTCTGACTGATTATGTTTCATGTACAATACAAGTGTATAATTTTTTAATAAACTTTGGAGGACTTGTGTTGTGTTGGGGGGGGACTCATAGAAATCAAACATTTGGGGCAGCAGAGGGAGTCTGGTGGGAGACTCCTTACCTGACATGTGTGAGACCCTAGATTCTGAAAATAAAAATTGTTCTATGGGACTTTGTTGGAGTCATCTCCTATAAAAAGAAGACACCGAGACAGACTGGCCCATGGAAGTAATTTTCCCTGAGAACACTGGCTGCAGTGAACTCTTATCTTCCATGCATCCCAAAAATATTCCAAATTGATTAAAATTTTAAACTGTTCAAAATAGCTACATGCAAAAAGCAATCCACACAGGAAAAGCTGGAAGAGACTATGCCATGTATTAGTAATGCGAGGGATGCTGGATGAGACTATGTTGTGTATTAGTAATGGGAGGGATGCTGGAAGATTGATGCTTCTCCCTCTCTCATTTCCATTTTGGATTTTTCAACTTTCATATAATGCATATTCTGTGTAGTGGTCCATCTTGGGGAGTAAGCCTTGTGCTTCACACATATAATTTTTACATTTTATCTCGTGATATTAAATTTAAAGCCTTAAATCATTTGAAGTTTTTCCAAACTTCTTATTTTATCTTTATCTACCATTGTGTATGGTGAGGGCACACATGCACCACAACATGCATGAAGAGAGCAAAGAGATCAGCTTTATGTAGTTGCTTCTGTCCTCCCACCTTTATATGGGTTCCAGGATCAAACTCAGGTCATGAGGCTTCCACAGTGAGCATTTGCCCACTGAGCCATCTTACTGGTCCATCCCAGACTGCTTATTTTTAACAAAATCACAGATTAGTGGTCAAACAGAGATAAGTTTACTTAAAAGTTGGCTGAAGTCAAAATGGGGACCGTATGATATTTGACTAGCATCTCTGTGAAGAATTATAGATGTGGTCCTAAAATTTCTTGACCGACACTCTGGAAGTGGAAAAGGAGTAAAGGATGGACTTTGAGTGACTTCGTTCAGAGCTCAAATGCTTTTATCAGAACACCATCAGGAAGGAGATGACCAGGAAGACAGAGCTCGCCTGCATCCGGGGAGTGTGATAACCAAGCAATGGCGGGCCAGTCTCACAGCTGCCTCACACCCGCCCGTTTTCAAAACCCATTTATAATAATTAGCAATTGGAAAAAGCCCAAAATGGGTGACAATAGGAGAGTGGCTAAACAAACAGTGGTGGATTAACTCGGATGGAATACTTCATAAAGAAAAACAATGGTGGACTCGCAGATTGAGCTGGTTCTGGAAATGTTTACATGACCTCATGGTAACAAAGAAAAAGTGAATTACAAATTACTGACTTGGGAATTCAACAGGGCCTTTTAGAAACCTATCACATTAGCATCTCAGAGAAGATGAAGAAATTAACCTTATTGTTCATTAGAGAAAAGAGCTGACGTAAATTTTGGCTCTTCTGGGAACCAACTGAGGAAATCTACTGTTTGTGGAGATAATCGGCTTTCTGTCCTCTGGATCAAGGCAAGTTGGGAAATTAATATACTTGTCCTAAGGAGGAAACTCTTATCAGATCCTATGAACACGTGTAAAGCTTCTAGTTCCTCTCATCTCTTAAAGTAATCCTTTTGTGTCTGTACTGCCCATTCCTATAATCTATATTTTTTTCTTTTCTCCCTAATTAAACATTAAGTCTGAAAGCTTTAAATTCAGATGTGCTCACCAGCATTGGTATTCCCAATCAGCTTCATTTTAGTCTCAGCATGCATTGAGCATGATATGCTAACCTCACTATTGCCAGTGTTAAAACTCAAATGTTTTCTCCCTTCTGAAGAAATCTAATAAGCTGAGAGTCAGGCACTGCATTCAGAGGTTTTGCTCCAGCAGTTTTAACTTTGTTCTGTATTTAATAGTTCTTTCTTAGGCACACAGTAAAGGGTAAGTGCCACTAGCAATTCCTGACACATCACACCTTCTCAGTAGGCATTAACTAACCAGGCAACAGCAGTAAAGCCATGGTACAAAGGGAATACTGTTTAAAAAGTAGAGCAGAGTTTACCTAGATGGAGGTCTTTGTTGTCCATGCACAGTAATCCTGGTTTTTCTTGCCATGACATTTTTAGTTCTGTCTCAAGTGATGCTATAGATGGCTACAGGGTTAAACTTCTGATTGTCCAAAGACAAAGCATGGAACTAACTGCCTTGCGTCATGGAGCAAAAAGTTGTAATCATTTTGTCAAATTATAAAGTTGGACTGAGGAAGAAATCAGAATATATATATTGGGGTAACACTAACTAAACAAATAAAAGGCATGTATAATAAAAACTCTAAGATACTGCAAAAAGAAATTAAAGATATCAGAAAATAGAAAGATCTCCCATGCTCATGGATCTGTAGGATTAATATAATAAAAATGACCTTCCTAACAAATACAGTCTACAAATTTAATGGAATCCCCATTAAAATTCTAACACAATTCTTCAATGATAGCGAAAGAACCATTTTCAGTTCCGTGAAGAAACATACAAAAGCACACACAGGGAAACGCTGAATACTAAAAGTACTACTGGAGGTATCACCATCCTCAATCTCAAGTTGACTACAGTAAACATCATGGGACCGTCATGAATACAGACACTTTGATCAATGCCGTCAAACTGAAGATCCAATCATAAGCTCACACACCTATGGACACCTGATTTGTGACAAAGAAACAAAAAAAATATGCACTAGAGGGAAAAAAAGACATTTTCAACAAATGGTGCTAATTGGATGACTACAGGTGGAAGAATACAAACAGACCTGTGCATTCATCACCCTGTGCAAGACTCAACTCCAAATGGCTTAAAGACTTCAACATAAGACCAAATACCCTAAGTCTGATAGAGGAGAAAGTAGAAGATGGCTTGAGCTCATTGGTGAAGTGAAAGATTTCTGAATAAAGCACCATTAGCACAGGCACGAAGATCAACAATAAATGGCACCTCATGAAATTTAACAGCTTCCATATGGCAAACGATACCGTCATCTGGACAAAGCAGCAGAGTGGGGGAAAACATCTTTACCAATCATACATTGATAGAGGGTTAGTATCTAAAATATGTAAAAAGTCCAAAAAACTGAACATCAAGAAAAACGAATAACCCAAATGTAAATTGGGGTACATAGCTAAGCAAAGAATTGTCAAAAGACAAAATAGAAATGCTTGAGAAAGACTTAAAGAAATGTTCGACATCAGGGATATGCAAATTAAAACTAATTTGAGGTTTCATCTTAGACCAGTCAGAATGGTCAAAATCATTAAAACAAAAGGTAGTTCATGTGGGAAAAGGGAAACCTACTTATTGCTTATGGGAGTGTAAAGTTATAAGCCACTGGGTTCCTCAGGAAGGCGGTGTCAGTGACCCACGTTAGGGCGTAATTTGTCATATCCTGCTTCAGGGTGACAACTGCTGGGTCCCACCTGGCTTGTTTGTCCATGCTTGGAGCGAAGCATGAGAACTAAGAAAGAGATAAACAAGAGACAACTGACAGAGTAGAGAGGGCATCCAGTAAATACTGAGATTCACCTCGCATTTATTTCTCATAGCCTTTAAATACCCCTATCCAAAGAAGAGGGGGAAGACAAGAGGTTTCTTTACCAGGATACAAGGAACAAAGTAATTAACTCCTTAGTATCCCAAAACATCAAGTAACCACACCCCAGTTCAAAACACCCTGTTAGTAACCACACCTTTAGGTCAATCCTCCTGCCATTTAACTTTTAAGGAGCAAGAATAGGTCTGAGCTCTCTGACCCTTAGCCAAGGTGGAATGGTCACATCTGTGGGCGCCTGCAAAGTAGGAATAGATCTACTGAGTGGGCACTCAGGTCAGGTCCATCCAAGTGGTCTTTAGGCTGTTTCTGAAATGTGTGGTTGTTGTGTTGTGTGACCAAACATTTCCTGGGGTAGATGCTACACACGTGTCTACTAACCATAGACAGGGAGTCCACTGTATACTAAGGTTCAACCTGGTAACACAATGAGTTTTGTTTGCGTTAGATACAAGAATATGGGTGACAGGTTACTTATAGGGCCAGGAATGATGCAAACACAGCTGCATCACCAAAGCCCACTACCTCAAGATATAGCTATACCACTCTTGAGTATGTACCCAAAGGACTCTACACCCACTCCACTGACACCTGTTCAGCCACATTCATTGCTGCTCTGTTCACAACAGCTAGGAAACGGAAACAACCAAAATGTCCTTCAACTGATGAATGAATCATAAAAATGTGGTACATATACACTGTGGAATATTCTTCATCTGTAAAGAAAAATGAAGTCATTAACTTTGCAGGTAAATGGATGGAACTAGAAAATATCATCTCCATTGAGTTAATTCCAACCCAGAAAGATAAACATCATCTGTTTTCAGGGCCAACCGTTGGATAACCAGTTAGTATGTTCTTTCTTAGGGGAGACTCAGCATTCCTTAGTTGCCTGTAGTTTTTTGTTTGTCTCTTTGTTTTGTTTTGTCTGCCCAGGATTTCCTCCTTCCATGTTAGCACATCTGTGGGTGTTATTCTTGTTCAGTTCACGTTTTATGCAGCCATGTTGGTGAGAAATCCTGCGTGTGGCTTCTGATAGTTCTAAAAGACACAGTCTCACAGAAAACTGCCTGCCCCCTACATCTTTCCAACCCCTCTGGCGCAATGACACACAACTAATCCAAACGCAGTTATGGAATCTAGATACAACAGTTACATCAACAACACCGCTTCTATACCTAAGAGATGCTTCTTTTTGAAGTAGGCAGTGATTACTGGTTAGAGTTCAGAGAATAAGAGATTGTCAAATGCTCCGTTCTAAATGAGACATCTATACAATTTCCTCTCCCCCTAAATCAGCAATTCTCAATTTGTGATTCATGACCCCTTTGGCAGTCAAGAGACCATTTCATTGGGGGTCACATATCAGATATCCTAGATACCAAATAGCTATAGTATGACTCATAACAGTAGAAAATTACAGTTATGAAGTAGCAACGAAATAATTTTATGGTGGGGGGGGTCACCACAACATGAAGAATTATATTAAAGGGTCACAGTATTAAGAAGATTCAGAACCACTGCTCTCAATTATATTTTTTAATTGAGGGGATGACCTGGGTTTCAGACATCCCTTTATAAATAAAAAATAACTATCTCTCTAAAGCAATTAGATGGTTTGGGTTAGTACTTTGAGATAAGGAGCCAGTCTTCCTTCAGCTGATAAGCCTTTGCTTTCTGCTTTAGATTTCCTCCGTTTATTCATCAGGCCCATCTCTGCCTCCTGGGCCACCACCCTTCTCCTGGCTCTCAGCTACAACCCCTGACTCTACACACAGCTCCCTTTCCTCTCTGTGACACTAGGCAGTTTGTGTGGCATGAAACCCTCCCACTGGGAACTAAATTAAGGCATCAAAATCTTGTCACATCAGGCACCTCATAATCACTGGTTGTTTGCTTGCACTGTTCATCTGGGACACATTCAAAACGCTGATATGGAAAGAAAGCTGCTGGTTCCCACTGGCAGTCACAGCCATTCAGACCTCGCTAAGCTTAGAAGAAGAAAGCACATGGCTTATTAGACTTGGTGTGCTGCTTTAAGGATAGCTGATGCTCCCTTTAAGTGTTCTGCTGAACCTCAGCACAACACAAGACCCAGACGGGCAAAGGAGTCATACGGTAAGAGCCTAGAAGTACCTATGAACCCTTGAACACAATGAATGACCTTCTTCTACTCTCTCACCGGCCTTCTTTGTGATATTGAGGTTACCTTACTTCAATTCATTTATTTTGCCTCCTCTGAATTGAGGATAAAACCCTCGAGTGTGATGATAGCCTTGTCTATCTTGTTATCTCCTGGTCTGCAGCAACACATGGCATTCAGTAGACCACCACTGAGAGACTGCTGGAGGAACTAGAAGATAAACTAAATTACGTTGATATTTATCAGCTGGCATGGTAATAGAGGAGAGTCATTTCATTCTGTGGCCTTTTGTTTCTTCTTTGTTGGGGAGATATACATGTTCACAAGGGTGTGGGGTTTGCACATATAGGTGCATATACACTGTGGAGGTGAGAGGGCAGAAGCCATCAATCGTGGTTTCTTGAGTTTCTTACTTGGCCTAGAACTCACCAATTAAGCTAGGTTGGATAGCCAAGGAGCCCCAGGGACCCTCCTGTTTTTACCTCCACCAGCATTGGGATTATACACTCACACCTCCACCCTTCACATGGGTGCTAGGCCTGATCCTTATACAAGCTCTTTGCAAACTGAGCTACCTCCACAGTCCCTACTTCTACTTTTTAAGAAGCGTGGATGCATGCGGTACAGATAGGTAATTGTTTAGTTTATATGTAATTGATGTGGGATTCCCCTCTGTATGCTGTGAATATGTTTTATTACCGTTGGTTAATAAAGAAGATGTTTTTGTCAATGGCTTAGCAGAGCAAAGCCAGGTGGGAAATCTGAACAGAGATATAGAGAGTAGGCAGAGTCAAAGAGACACCATATAGCTGCCTAAGGAGACAGATGCCCAGAACCTTTACCGGTAAGCCACAGCCTCATGTCGATACACAGATTAATAGAAGTCAGTTAATTCAAGATGTAAGAGCTAGCTAGAAATACATCTGCGTCATTGGCAAAGCAGTGTTGTGATTAATATAGTTTCTGTGTGATTACTCAGGTCTGGACAGCTGGAAAACAAACAAGCGGTCTCCACTTACACATATCTACTGTCCTTCTTTAGTGGGGACACAAGGTTGCCCTGGGTAGCTATGCAGCCAAGTTTTCAGTCATGGTACATGGTTCATGAACATGCTTTTTGTGCTGGAGCCATTGGAAGAACAGATTTGTCTTTTTCTGTTTTCTCTCTTCCCCTTTTCTACCAAGGTAATGTGGACATTCAGCAGTTTGCAAGAGTTCACTAGAGAGCTTCCTTGGTGGTATATGACAAGTCCATTCCTCACCCTGAAAGGAAAAGGTGAGGATTACATTCTGGGGTCTCTTTGTCACAGCAATTTACTTTCAGCTAATGGAAATACATTCTCTAAGGACCCACCCATCTCAGAAGGGCCAGAGGGTGCCATAAATATTCGTCTGTAATCACTTCATTAGAGAAACCTGTATTTTCAGGGACTGTCATCTTATTAAATGGATTCACTTAACCTTTAATCTTCTCTAAAGATTTTTCTCTGTGGACGGGGATGTGTGTTTCCTGGAGATAAAATTAAGTTTGCACTTTTGAAACAACCACTTATACCAGCAGATGGAATGAGAGTTGCATGCTTAGCTTCTTTATTAATCACCAAAAAAAGCCCAGTAGCAATCATCCTATAAAATCATTGTTATTTCTCCATGCTCTGCCACAGTCCAGAGAATGTTAGTGACCAGACCACCACAAGCATTGCATCATACCAGAAGTGGCAGATGAGATTTTTCAGTCTGATACAGATATTTTTAAATGTAATAACTATATCTTATTTCATGTGTGTAATTATTTTAGACACAATCTAATACAGCCAAAGCTAGTCTTGAATCACTAACAAGCTAAAGATGTCCTTGAACTTCCCTCTCCTTCTGCCTCTCCCCCTGTAGTTTGGTATTACAGGTATATACCATCATGTCCAATTTATGCGTCACTAAAAACTGAATCTTCCAGAATAGATGCCTGCTGGGAAACACTCTACAGACTGATGTAGGAGGTTCTTTTGTATTTGTGTTGCTTTCATTGGTTGAATAAAGAGACTGCCTTGGCCTTTTGATAGGGCAGAAATCAGGTAGGCAGAGTAGATAGAACGGAATTCTGGGAGGAAGAAGACAGAGACAGGGAGAGCTGATATGGAGTCGCCAGAGTCAGACACGCTGAATCTTTCCTGGTAAGCCACGACTCGTAGTGACACACAAATCATTAGAAATGGGTTAAACGAATATGTGAGAGTTAGCCAATAAGAGGCTAGAGCTAATGGGTCAGACAGTATTTCAATGAATACAGTTTCTGTGTAATTATTTAAAATGTAAGTTAACTGGGTGGCCGGGACAAAAAGCAGGCCCCCTCGCCTCTTACTACAACAAAAGGAGCCATGTCCTTAGCCCCTTAATGTAGTTTTAATTTATGGCAAATTACTCTGCTGCTTTCCAATTAACCAAATAATATAGTTTTCCCAAAAATAAATTTTAAAAATAGAAAATTACAAAAGTTATTTGCCAGTGACTGCTGGGCAGTTTGATAAGATAATGATAATCACTTCGGAGTATTAAAACTCTGAGAGTGGCAGTGGGCAACCTAATCAAAGCTCTTAGTGATGGACTCGGAGGACTGTGACCGTCCAAGAACCAGCAGCTGTAGGTACTTTTGGCTATTTTCAAAATACTATTTCAGGAGAAAACAAGAAGATAATAGAATACTTGGTAATATCTGGAAGAAAGGCAATCAGCCAGAGGGTGCAGTAGGCAAGGGGAGATCGTGGGTTCATGGAATGAGTGAGAAAAATGACATGTGTGTATGAAGAATGACATGTGTGCATGAAAATGCCGTAAAGAAGCCCATTGCATTGAATTCTAACCTGAAAAATGCCCTTCTTCATGCTTGCTATCTCTTCTCCTCTCACAGCTGAATGTACTAAACTATCATATTAGGGAAGGCAAGATGGCTCAGTGGATAAAAGCCTGGTGTCCTGAGTTTGGTCCTTGGAACACACATGCCGGAAGATAATCAACTTTAGCAAGTTTTCCTCTGACCTCTGTATACACATGTGGCAAGTGCATATAGTAAATAAGTAAATATAGTTTTTACGTGTGATGGCATTTTTTAAAATAAAGTGGTATATTAGAGAAAATATGATAGTTTTATCTTAAATGTTCAGTATTATTGGTGAACTCAACAAAGCACTGGCAAAGGAAAGACCCTGTTACTATTTATGAATCTCAGATCTGGGCTCAGAATCCAGGTTGGTAGGTCACTCATAAGCTGTAAGCTGCCCATTTCACGCTCAGCATGGACTTGCTGAGCAGATATAAACAGAACGGGCATCAGACTAGGCACTCGGGATGTGTCCATGAGCAGAACAGCAAAGTGTTAGCTTCTTCATGACAGACCGCTAAGCTGTACACAACTATGTCTTCCCAAAACTCATCTGATTGGCCTAAACACCATCGATGAGGTGCTGAGGAATAAGACAAGGCAACTGTAAAAGAGAACCCACAAATATCCCTAGCCCCTTCTCCAGGGTGTGTATTTCTAATTTACATGAACCAGAAAATGATCCTGGCTAGCCACTAAGTCTCCTAGCACTTTGCTCATGACGCTGGATGTTAAAAAGTTGGTTTTCTACAACTGAGATTCCTTGGGACAACAAACCACTTCAAAGGGCAGATCCATAACCCCATGCCCAGCGATAGATGACCTTCAACATTTCTGGAGGGTCTTTGTCTCATAATGCTTCATTGGGGCTTCTTCTTTAACCTTACAGATCGTCTGCATTAATAGATTATGGTTTCCAGCTTTACGATTTTATGGGATTTCTATGTGTGTGAACACGTGTTTCTCTGCATCTATATCTGGGTTTTGTGCTTTTTCTTTGGCATTTTTCTTCTGTTTGTTCGTTTTGTCTTAATCCGGTTTTGTTTTGTTTTATCTTATTTTATTTTATTATTTTTCCAGGTGCCTGTTTGTTTTTTAATGAAAGAAAGAAAGGGTGTGGGATTGGATGGGAGGGGGATTGAGGAGGATCTGGGAGGAACTAGGGGAAAGGAAACCGTAATCATAATATATTCTATGGAAAAAATCTATTTTAAATAAAAGAAAATGGAAAAAAGTATAAACTACATTTTTAAACCTATTGCACAATATATGTTTAAAATGTTCTTTGTGCGAAGGACATGGGTTAATAGGAAGAGCCGCAACTGGAGAAGCCTCAGGGGGCACTGCAGGAGAGAGGGTAGAAAGACTTAAGAGCCAGAAATTGGACAGCACTAGTGTAAAACAATGTCTTCTGGGCTGGGCAGGACTGTTGCTCTCAGGAACTCACGAGACATGCACAAGACCTACACAAGATGGAGGAGTCAACCTTCCACCATGGATGGGGGAGGGGCTCAGCAGCCGCTATTGACAGTTGCTAACTGCCGGGGAGGGAGGGCTGTCAGCTTCCCTTAGTTCTCATTACAGTGGTCGTTATTTATCATTCCTTACACCTACTGAGGCTTGGTATGAGTTGAATGAATTCATTTAGTGCTGCTTTTCCCCTGGAGAGGGAAAACACTCTTTTCTAAAGAGCATATAATGGATGAATTCCTACCTTCAGAGAAGGCCAATGGAGACCTACACAAGCAGTGCACTAAGGAGCCTTTCTAGCCACCTCCTGAGAACGGCTTTCCCAGATAAACTCAGCCTGAGCACCTTGGCCACTTAGAATCAATCCGGATGGTCCAGGAAAACAGAAATGGTTGCTCTTTTTTCTTTTCCAGTTTATGCACTAGAATGCAGATAATCCTTTTAAATAGGAATTTTTAGACCATGTGGGAAGGCATGCCTCATACTCTGCTCCAGTTTAAAACAAGCTCTGGGATTGGAGAGGAGCCAAAGACTTTGACATTAATGAAGAAAGAAATGAGCATATTCATTCCCCCATAGCAAAGGACAGAGGTAGTAGGTGGTCCACAGTCAGAGGCACACAACACACGCACACACACACACACGTACACACACATACACCCACGCACACACACATATACACACACACACACACTGAAATGGAGAGTATAATTCCATCACATACACACACCAAAAAAAGAGATTTTTCTATTCATATCTACATGAGCAATTACCATAGTAAGATAGGTTCTGATTCTTTTAAAAGTTCTTTAAAATAACTAAAGATGTATTTGTACTGTGAAAGTTTCTTTACTCAATTACCCTCAAAAATTCAACTGGAAACTTATGAGACTTAATGTCTGCATTACACTGAGATCTGGCCTAGATTTTCAGGGGAACATACATCAAATCTCTTTAAAAGCCCTGAGTAACGATTGCTCTGCTACTGACTTTGTTTAAAAGTCACCTAGGCAACATTTTCTAAAGTTGCTAATAGTAGTTTGCTAAGAATTCGTTTCTGGGAAACCTATTTGGAAGGTGATTAATTTCTCAGATGCCCTGAATCAGTAGTTCAGCCAAATAACAAGACACCACATACTGTAGCCAAATCCCCTTACAGAAAAGGAGCTCACCCAGGTGTTTTGTTTTCTATTTTAAAATGTAACTTATCCTATAATAATAATAATAACAATAATAATATATTAACTTGTGCTTGCTTGCTTGCTTCTTGGAGACAGTATCAAGTACTTTAGGATAGCTTCAAATTTTCTACGTAATTGAAGATGACCTTGAACTGATTCTCCTGCCTCTACCTCCTGAATTACACGTATGTGCCACCAGACCCAAGTCATGTGGTTCTGAAGAGAAAGAGCAAAAATATATAAAGTTTTCAAAAAGGGTCCAATTTTTTTTCTTCTTTTGAGAACTCTCTGCTCATGTCCCAGGCCCATTGACAGAATGGCATTTGTTTTCATTTGTTTTTCTGGTTTTTTGTTTGTTTGCTTGCTTTTTGATTCTTTGTTTTTTGAATTCTTCAATAACCTCAATATGAATCCACTGTCAGATACATAGCTAATAATAACTCTCTCTCACTCTGTGGGCTTTCTTTCCACCCAATTGATTGTTTCTTTAGCTGGGCAAACAGAGTCCTATTTAGGACGTCCCTTCCTACACCTGTATCATTTAAGGCACGGCTTATGCTTCTCTTCTAGCGACTTCCGTGTTTCAGGTTTTGGGCTTAGGTCTCTGACTATCTGGAGTTAGTTTTTGTGCGAAGTAATATATATGAGTCTAGTCACATACAGATATATATATATATATATATATATATATATATATATATATATATATATATATATGTCATACACATGGACATCCGCATTTCTAAACACCCACTTGTCAAAGTTGCTGTCTCTTCTCAGCTTATGCTTTTGACATCTTTGTCAAATATTAAATAGCTGAAGTTACATGTGTTCATGCATGGGTCTTTGACGCTGTTTCACTGGTCTGTTTTTGTGCCAGTATCATTTTTTTTTGTTACTATACTATCTCTGAATCTTACCACACCCCCCTGTTAGTACTTTGGACCAGCTTCTACTATTCTTGCTAATGCTCCTTGAAGAGCTGAAAAGAAAGACTCAAAATAAAATAAGTTTGAACCCCCAGAATAAGACAGTCTCAAAATAATTCTCGGCCTCACGAGCTTCCCACATCCCCTCCTAGCATGGCCTCTCTGCATACCCCCATTCTTCTTTACTCCCCTTCCTTATTTCTAGCTATGGCTTTAATCTTTCTCCTTTTAAGCCTTGGAACACATTGTTCTGTCTGTCTAGAATGCTGCTCTTTTTCCTTTACCCACTGTTGGCTACTCTTCCTTCAAGTCTCAACCTTTCCTTCATCCTGGATAACCTAACCCTAAAATGTGTCCTCCACACACCCTGCATCTTTCAACTTAGAAAAACATCTTTTCTCTCTCTAATAACCAATAACTAATAAGGCTTATCATATTTGGTGAGACCATACTTCTTTTCCATTAGTAAAATCTAATGGCCTTCAGGGATTTACCCAACGCCATTGAAGCGTTCTGATATCTAAGAGGTTCTCCAGGCTCCCTCTCTCAGTGAAGTGCTGCCCTGCTTGTTACAGAAATGTCATGCCAGATGTCCATCAACTTCAGTGAAATGGGGGTGTTATTAGTGCACATGAAGAGGATGATATCAAAGTAAAGAACATGAATACATGCCTCATTGGGGGGAGCACCCACAATTTCGGCCCAGCTGTTGCTTAAAAACACACACACACACACACACACACACACAAGAATAAGAAATCTAGAACCTAAGATAAACTATTCTGATTCTTTTCTTTTTTTTTTTAACAGTGAAGTAACTTTTCTTAAAAAGTCAAACTCCAGTAAATCCATCATTCCTTAATGGAAATATCCTATGTATATAGTTTATCTATTGCTATGCAGACAGTTGTAACTTTGATATACTGAGAAACTATTTTGGAAATTATCCTTTTCATATTTTTCCTTGATGGATTGATCATGCCACAGTGCTTGTGAGGCGAGGGGACAACTTGTAGGAATAAATCCACCATGAGGGATCCAGGAATCACACCGAGGCATTCAGGCTTAGCAGTTTCTGCACCCACTGAGCCATCTTAACACAAGGGGAGGAGCTTAGTACTACAGCAACTTGATATGCATGCTTTATTGACACCCATGGAGGCCTTCCCCTTTCTGAACAGAAACGGAGGAGGAGTGGGTTGGGAGTGGCAGGAGCAAGTGGGAGGAAGGAATGGGAGGTGAGAAAGGAGAAGAAACTTCAGTTGGGATGTAAAGTAAATGAATAAATTTAATTAATAATAATAAAAAATATAAATAATAAAATTTCCATTTTTATTAACTATTTTTAATTGGGGAGAAATAAAATATATACAATGAAATATACAATGCATACAAAATATTTGGCATATTTCTTAGGCCAATTCTACTTTATATTGAGATATATGGAGATGCAACTTTCTACATGGCCTAGGTTTACCTCTGAACAGAACACATACTTGGACAATTCATCATTTGTTAACTGTAGGAAAATGATGTCTTGAGGCTCAAACAATTCAATAACAGACAATTGTCTTTTTCCCGGAAAGAGATACTTGCCTTTCCAATTGGTTTAGAATTGATCAGCCCTGCAACATTAAGTACAGCTGCCATCTAGACTATGGTAACCCATATATCATATAACAGAAATCAAAACCTCTGAGAAAGTCAGTTTCTCCCAGGAGATAGCAAGGTAGAACTGATAAGAGAATACTAGACTGGTTTCTATTTCTAGGAGGGAGTGCTCCAGAGGTTAACTATTCTTCCCCTCTCTGTATGGCTAATCAGTGGATGGCAATAGAGAGACCTGAGCACTGAGCTCAGAGGTTGGGGTGCTGTTTAGCTCTGAGACCTGCAGCTAGATCACCTTAAGTAAGGCTGATCTGCTGGGAGCCTCAGCCCCCCTATGGTTTAAATGCCCTCACATGAATACAGTGCAGTAGAGGCAAAGAGAGGGGCTTTGCCTCTTGCTGTATACCACACCGAAGCTAAGAGCTGAAAGGCTGCTGGTGCTAACGAGACTTTCTTACTCTTACGTATAGCTGAAGTGCCTGGTCCTCAGACCCCTGTTGTGGACCTGAACATAGCTCAGAGGAACTGAAATGGTCACAGTAAGAATTAATTCACACAATACTAACCTGTCAGGAAGATGCACCCATTGGCGCAGTAATGGCAAGACTGTTACAGCACTAACAATTATTCTGTGCTTGGACTTATGGCCTGATTCACAGGAGGAAATTCATGACTGGGGTCTTAGTTAGGGTTTCTGTTGCTGTGAAGACACCATGAGCAACTCTTAGAAGGGAAAACATTTAGTCGGGAGGCTTACAGTTCGGGGTTCAGTCCATTATCATCATGGCAGGACACGGTAGCATGCAGGCAGACATGGTGCCGGAGAGGTCGCTGAGAGTTCTGCATATGTACAGGCAACGAAAAGTGGTCATGCCTGTCAACGAAGCCACACCTCCTAACAGTGCCACTCCCTTTGGGGGGTCATTGTCTTCACATCGCCACAGTTGGTATTGTAAACTTAGTTTAAAACAAAATGGGTCTTAAGAGTGATCTTATGACAGTTCTTTAGCCAAAGAGACATAACATAAAAATGCCTTCTTGGTGTTTGTTTTTTTTACATACCCACAAATTCTATACCCAACTTTCCCCAAAGAAACTTCCCTTTACAAAATGAGATGCAATGAAGATAAAGACTTGTGATTGCTGAAGGTACTGAGAATAAGTGACAGCTGAATGCTCAGACTTAAACAGGACAACTACGTCACCCTCTCTAAGACTTGGGGAACATTAGAGAAAAGGGGTGGAAAGAATTTAAGAGTCAGAGGATAAAGAGAAGGCCTGTGAAATGCTGTATTCTGGGCATGATACAGCCATGATGATCATGATCTCAAGAGCATTGAATTTTGCCTGGGTTGAGCCAGCACAAGATGGATCTGTTAGTCGGGCATAGACTGGGGAGTGACTCACAGAACCGTACCCCAACCCACTGAACCACTGACCACTATGTTCTGGAATGGGATTGCTGGGGAGGGGCGGTGGGAGGCTGCAGTTGTCTCCACTTGTGCACCCTCAAGTGATCCCTCCAGGCTCTGATGGATAGTGAGAAACCAGTGGTCACACAAACAACTCTAGTTGAATTCAGTGGGCCACAGGACAAAGAATAATGAAATAGAGATAAGAAAGGAAAAATTAACAAGGGTTGGGGGAAAGTGGAGACAGCGCTATTCACATGTATGAAATTGTCAGAGAAGAAAATTGTTATAGGAAGAAAAGCACAGACAGAAAAAAGGAACCCAAGCTTTATAGAGTTGTGCTAATTTAGGTAATTTTAGCCAGGTCCTGTCCTCTTCTCTTTTCAGAAGTTGAGAATCTTTATAGTGTTGCGCTAATTTATGTAATTTTAGACAGGCCCTCTCCTCTTCTTTTTTCAGATGTCAAGAAATCGTGAATACTATCCATTACGGCTTCTTCAACACCTTCCCTGTGGTGTACTTTCTCAAGAGTAGTAATTGACTCTAAGTGCTCACAGACAACATCCTCTGTGTTTATTGTATTTATTTGCTTGGCCTTCATATACAAACAAGTGACCCCAAAACAGCACAGCTAGAAACAATGGCATAGGGATTTGGATTCAGCACCTGTGCCTCTTGAGGCTGAGCTCTCTAGGTATGACACACCACTTACCACTAAAATCTGGGTTTGCCCCTACAGTGCCTTCTTTTCTTTCTTCATCAACTCACTAAACAATTCTGTAGCTACTGTCTGCAGACTGTCCAGAAGCCTGAATGCCACAGGATAGAGATTATGACAAGTCAAAAATAAACACTATGTCATAGGCAAGCTTCTAATGGTGCTCAGAAGAAGAAGTGATAAATAAAGGGGGATAGGACAGCAAGAACAGAAAGACCAGTTCCAACTGGAATAGGGTGCCTGCAGCCCATTGTTTCGGGGCATGCATGCCTAGCAGATAGAGGTGAAGTCACTGGAATATAATGAAAGGATTAGAAGGAAGGAACCTATTAGTTCCTAAGCTCCAGCTTTGGACCAAATACACTGCCCACTGCATCACTTCTCTGCCTCCTCTTCTCCCCATTTTATTTGTCTGAGGAAGTATATCCATCAATAAACCAGAATTTGAGCATTACGTATACTAGGTTGTCCAACACCACATTTTAAGTGTCTTATGTATGTGGTTTTTAGGTCTCTGAAGAAGTTACTGTTATACCCTCTTGCGGAGAAGAAAACCAAGCTTGGGGAAAGTTTGGAAAGTTTACTCAGGTTGTGTTAGCTACTTTTATAACTGCTGTGATGGAATACCTGGACAGAAAAAAATTAACAGGAAGGAACTACTTTGGCTTGTGGCTTAAGCAGTTTCGAGCAGGAAAGCCATGGCAAACAGAGCACCGTCCTCAGTAATGGGAGTTTGCTGTACAGCTTATTATGTCTTGGCCAATCAGGAAGCAGATAGCTTGGGACAGAGATGGTGAAGTTGGGGTGTGAGAAGAGAAAGACACCATTGATGCTGAGTGTCTGATCTAGGCCCCTTACAGGTGTTTAGGCCGGGCACTGTGTCCTCAGGACCACCTGGCAAAGGATGGGAATGCAAATACCAATTGTGGGTAGGAGAGTCACAAAGTCGTTCTTCTGTTCCCAGACCAGGCAGACCCTCAAGTCTCTCTGCTAGATCACAGTTCTCTATTCAGTACGTTTTCCTGAATAGACTTCCCATTTAAAAGGAAGAAGGTATTCTAACTGGGTCCTGGTATTTCTAAGAATAGCTATTATAGTTTGAATGTATCCTCCAGATACCCCTGGGCTAAAAACTTAATCCCCAAATTCATATGTTGATGTTAGTTCAGAATGAGGTTTTTGAGGGACAATTCAGATTAGGTAAGATCATGAGAGTAGAGCCCCTGATGGCATTTATGGTTTTACAAGAAAGAGTCTAGGCCAGTCTTTCAACGGCTGTGCCTTCCAGAGCCTCAACAGCCAGAGTCCCTAAAGTGAAGCCACAGGTGGGAGGGAAGCTGTTCAGACTTCCCGACCCAATGCCCATTCTTCCTCTGTGGGAAGTGTTGATTCTTCTGCCAGGTGACACTGCATAGAACAGAGACATTCTCTCAGATCTGATGGCCATCTTCCAAGCCAAGCAATGAATGCCGAACAAATCAACCTCAGTGTCCTCACTAGCCTAGTCTCTTGTAGAGCATGCTAACACATGCCTCCTACCACGACTCCATGAGCTAGAAACTAAACTTGTTAGAGCATGCACAAATACAGCCTAATTCTTAAAGTTTAGAATCATAATATAAAGGGCTAAAAAAATGATTGTTGAAATTGTTGGAGACTATGTTTGCCTGCTGTGTCTATAGAGTGTGTGTGATTCAGCTCAGATTACAGTTCCCTTGGTAGGCATTAAGTTTCCCAATTTGTAAAAGGAAAACATTCAGTGGCATGGTAGCTGGAATTGTGCTCTCAAAAAAAATTTACACAGTAAAATTCTAGCCCCTAAGACCTGAAAATATGTTTGTATTTTTAGAGACAGGACCTTTTAGAAGGTGTTAAGGTGAGTTTTCACCTCCAGCAGCCTGTGCCTCTGTGAAAATGATCAAATACGGAAGCTTCTGGCTCAGTTGCAACTTGATTTTCCTGTCCTGTAAATACATGAGATCTTCAGCTGTATAGTCTCTCTCTCTCTCCCTCTCTGTCTCTCTGTGTGTGTGTGTGTGTGTGTGTGTGTGTGTGTGTCCCTTCCTCCCTCCCTCCTTCTCTCTCTCTCTCTCTCTCTCTCTCTCTCTCTCTCTGAGATAGAGTCTTTCTATGTAGCCCTTGCTATCCTGGGACTCTGGAACTCATTATATAGACCAGGCAGACCTTAGACTCACAGAGATGTGCTAGCCCCTGCCTCCCCAGCACTAGGATTAAAGCCATGTGCCACCATGCCCAGCCCAGCAATACAGTCTTACCATCAAGTCACCAATAGCCTTACTCAGCTACAACCCTGAAAGTACAACAATGACTTAGCAGGTAAGTCATAAACCCTAGTTCAATAGTTGCATGACTGTTTGTAGGGGTAGCCAACAACTTTCTGATTGGATTGGGACCCACTTCTCAGGAGGGAATTCCTGCCTACTTCTGTAAACCTGGTCAGGGGCCCATGACTGGGGAAGTCATAGCGCCCTATACAGGAGCCTACTGGTATCATTCTGATAATTCACATTGTCAAACTGCTTTCCAAATACTCATTTTTATACCCATAGATTAGTGCTACATACAGCCTTCATCAGAGAAGCTTTTACTACAGCTAGCAATATTTAGTGCAAAAACCCACATTTGGCTAAAGTGCAGAGAATAAATAATGGCTATGTGCTCATCCCAAAATGGGACAGCTATATCACGCACTCCCAAGACTCCGGGAATAGTACAAAAGAACATAAGAGCCAGGCTGGGCATGGCAGCACACATCTTTAATCCCAGCACTCAGGAGGCACAGGCAAGTGGATCACTGTGAGTTCGAGGCCAGCCTGGTCTACAAGGAGTCCAGGACATCTGGAGCTCTGTTACACAGAGAAACCCTATCTCAAGAAAACGAAAACAAAAATAAAATAGAAACAAGAGCCAGAAGATATACCTCTGGACATGACATAGCTGTTATACTCATAAACTCACTGTGGCTATCTGCATAAGATTCACCCCCTCAGCATTCATCATGAATGAGGTGGTGGCCCATGAGGTCCCACCTGTAACAGGAGGGCCTGCTTGTGGGTGTGTCTGTCCTGCCCAGTCCCCACTGCCGGTAACCCCCAAAGAAATTACACAGAGATCTATATTAATTATAAATTGATTGGCCCATTAGCTCTGGATTCTTATTAGCTCTTGTGGCTTATATTAACCCATTATTCTTATCTATGTTAGCCACATGGCTCAGTACCCTTTTCAGCGGGGCAGGTCACATCCTGCTTCTTCCGTGGTCTAGGCAGGACTGCCAAGGAAGGACTTCCTCCTTCCCAGCATTCTCCTGTTCTCATTGCTCTACCTTTACTTCCTGTCTGGTTGTCCCACCTATACTTCCTGCCTGGCCAATCAGCGTTTATTTAAAACATGATTGACAGAATACAGACAATTCTCCCACACCACCCACTCCTTTCTAAAGGACCACTGGTAGCTAAGTGTTGTTGGAGGAACAGCAATAAGTTGTCCTTGCTCCAGCAAATAGCCTCCCATTCATGTTAGGGCAAAAGCTCCAACTGAACTCCGGTGAAACACAAGAAGGCAGCATGGAGGTGGGAGTTCACCTGTTGGGAGGATTTTAGTACAAGGAAGGGGGATGAGAGAGAGAAATAAAGGTTTAAGGTTGCTAATACTTATGATATAGATGTGAGATTGTCAAATGATGCTAAAAACATTCTCATAAAAGGCAATAACGGTTTACTGACCTCTTTTGGGGGCTGAATCCAAAGTGATTCATGCTTATTTAAAAAACTAATGAGGACACACAAAATACAAGGTGTGGCCACGTGAGAAGGTAAGAAGGCAGCCATCTGCAAGCCAAGCAGCAGGGCCTCGGGAGAAGCCAAACCCACCAAACACCTCCATCTTAGACTTTTGGCTTTCAACATGGCAAAAGCATAAATCTGTGTTGTTTAAGCTATTGCTCTCTAGTGTTTTTGTATGGTTCCAGCAGAAAACTAATCCAGGTGAATAACCTCTACAAAGTGTTGATTGCCAACTGAGCGCTCCATTTCCCTTGGCTTTCTTACTAATTTAGCTTACTTTTACATAAAAACCTATGTGTATGTGACAGAGAAAAGTGACCCTCCCTGAGCTCACAGAATAGTGTAAATCATCTAAGTAGCATGTACAGCTCATTCCTACTATCACGGTTTTCTAGAGAGCACGCCTGTGACCAAACTCAGACCAGAAGGAACAAGGCAAACCTCCTGGTGGTTTCTGGGGTGTTTTCTCACTCCTGGTGGAGAGGCACAGAAAATATGGTCTCTAATTCCCAAAGGAATTTCTGCCTGGACAGGGCACCTGAAATGTCTCCAGCTATTTTGTGACCTGGCAGGAAGGCAGCTTGAAAGCTGACAGTTCCCTAGCAGTGGCAGAGAGGAAGGTGAGTGATGACACCTCTCACTGCTATCTTGGGCAAATCCGCCACACTTCCCACTTTAGGCCTTGCTGCGATGGCAGATAAAAAATTTCCTTTCTATTTAAGCCAAGAGGGGAGTCATCTGTCACTGCAGCTAAAGACTTGCCACTAGGTGTGTGCTGGGATCCTTTGCAGCCCTGGGACTTCCTGGAAGTCATGTTCTGAAGACGGCTGGCCACAGTCAACATGCGGGGAACAAGCTTCGAGGTCACCCAGCACAACTCTGTAAGTGTATGATACTGTGAGATACTAGCAGGTATTTCCTTCTCCATTCTCTACATAGAGGGACTGAAATCCTTTATAATCCCTTAAACAGTAGAGGTCCTAGAAGACTCTTTTGTTCTGATATTTGACCCTTAAACCAGGTTCCTGACATAAAGCTCCCAGATTTCAGGGTTGGTGGGAATATCTTTTGCAATTCTTAGTGAGTTTCTGGACCAGAGGCAGGCATTGGAAAGATCAAGTCACAACTAAGAACTTGGTTTTTTCAATCCTACATCTCAAACTCTAAGGAAGAGAAGAGAGGTTAGAGCTAACAGTTGGCTCTCCCTATGTGGTGATGCCTCTAAATAATAGCTGACCTAGGAAAGACTTCAAGGCTAGTGAGCACATGTGCACACAGAGGGCAGCACAGACCTACGGCAGCACAGCGCTGCACTCAGGTTCTCCCGACCTGGCAACACCTACCCCTTCGTCTGCCTGTCCACATGTGTCCTTGGCTGAACCCTTTACGATAAACAAAAACTAAAACAAACAAAAGAGTGTATATTCCTGAGCTCTAAAAACACATCATAAAAAAAAATTTAGAAAGGCCTAGAAGGATTTTGTGAGGACCCTCATTGCATGGAACGGGGCAGGAAGCCCAGGCTCCTGGCTGCTGTCTGAAGTAGAGATAGTCTTCTTAGACTGAGTACCTCACCCGTGGTTCCAAACCCAGGTCCATAGTATCAGCAATGAATATCGGATGCTCTGTTGGTATCTGGAGAGCGGGAAAATTGCCTGGTGTGAGAATAAAGACCACACATCT
Source organism: Ondatra zibethicus (assembly GCA_004026605.1). Taxonomy (NCBI): domain Eukaryota; kingdom Metazoa; phylum Chordata; class Mammalia; order Rodentia; family Cricetidae; genus Ondatra; species Ondatra zibethicus. The sequence goes on along the minus strand of PVIU01005623.1, from coordinate 25,014 downwards.
GGCATCAGAAGTGGGGTGTTCTCTAAGTACAGGGAGCACACAATGAAACATCACTTGTTTTCCCTACACAGGTAGGAAACGCTTTTAGTCCCATTTAAAGAAAGAACAGAAGTTAAGAAGTAACTAAGCCAAAGCCTCATAAGATGAGGTTAGTATATAAAATCTAGTCTTGCTTCTTCCCTATCAGAGGAAACATGGATTTTTGCAATCCGCGAGGAAGTCCTGGCGGTCATAAACTATCTCGATTTGAGCTAACCATCTTTTCAAAAACTCTTAAAAAGTCCTTGAATGTCTATATACTGCAATGTTTATGGAAACATTAATGAGCAACAAGTCTTGTGCTGCACAATGGGTCTGTTTATCCAACTGGCAAACCCAGCTGCCCTCAACCCCCATCGAAAAGACTGCTGTGTTCTCAGCCAAAATGAAATTAGACATCAGCACTCTTTCCACAGTCTAAAGACATATAATCCCCTCTGCTCTGCTCCTCTGCCCCCCTCTCCCAGCATATGGTTTTCTCTGTCCTTCTCACTCTCTTTCATTACAAGATCATTTGATTTGTTCCTCATCCACTTTCTCTGCAAAGGAACTTTCCTCATCCTCTTCATTCTTTGTACTTATTCACTGTGATCATGGAACCAAGATGACGCTCCCCGTCCTTCAAGACCTCAATTCTACAGTACGTGGATCAAATATTCACAGCAAGCTACACAATTCTATTAGCTAACGGTAAAACTTTTAGGAATGTAGTTGGGCTGGTTTTCCTAAGCAGGGTGTCCACTCCTGTAATGGGCCATGACTGGAGAAGCAAAAGATAATAACATTACAACTACTAATAACAACAGTAAAAACATAGCTAGTGGAATCTAGATCTGCATGAGTGCATTAGAAGCACAAGGCAGAAATACGGCTCTTGGAGGACTCGGTGGAGGTAGGTGAGGCCTCAAAATCCACCTTCTACGTGACTCCAGTAAACGTTGCTTCCACCGTGAGATTCCCTGAAAAGCTGGCATTGTTCTTCCCTGCCCACTCTATTTCTCAAACACAATACAAACAGGCAGGTAAAAATGGATGAAGGGAGGCACCTGGTCCTGCGGCTTCACGATAGAAGCTGGACTTCGTGAGATGTTTCTCCTCAGGAGAAATCGAAGAAAGAGCGTTATATTATCTTCCACAGAGAGAGGAAATGCAGTTCCAGGGACGCGTCCTCAGGTAATTAACATCTTCCCCCACCCAGAGTCAGCCAGTCCTTCACCTCAGGCCTGGGAATTAGATTCCTCTCTTGCATGTTTGTCTCTCTCTCTGTCTCTCTGTCTCTGTCTCTCTCTCTCTCTGTCTCTGTCTCTCTCTGTCTCTCTCTCTGTCTCTCTCTCTCTCTCTCTGTCTCTCTCTCTCTCTCTCTCTCTCACACACACACACACGTTACCTAGTGGTGTAGTGTTCAGGCCGCCGACCTAATGAAGAGATTACTGTGCTCTCCAGCTCCACACTATCCACCGAAGCCCTCATGAGAACTTGACATGGCCGCAAAGACCCTGCACAACCAACCCTGTAAACCCTGTCACTTCACAGTAAACCCCGTCCATGTTCCCCCTCGATGGTGTGCAGTCTGCTAAGGCACAGTGTGTTGCTTCCGTTTCTGCACACTGCTACTTGGTGATCTGCACCTCTGTTCCCGGAGCACCTGGAGCTCAGCTCCTGCCTCAGGGCACCCCTGGGGGAGTTATACAAATTCACTGGAAGGATTGGTGAAGGGTCTCACTGATCCTAGCTCTGCCTCGAAAGGCAGAAACAGAACTTTGTAATTTCACAGGACAGGGGAACAATAGAGAGGAAGTGTTATCAGTGCAACTGACAGAGGAAGGAATACTGTTTGTGCCAGTGGTCTGACCGATTGTTATCTCAGCTCTGGTCTTAGAGAAGATCTTATTGCTTTAAACACTTGAGGAGAGCAAACTGGTTCCCTGAGATGATTGCCAAGGTCCCAGCAGCAGCCTGGGACATTCACTGTTACTTGGCAGTAGTTTGGGTCCTCTGTCATGAGATGTCACTAATGAATCCTGTCATTTCTAGAACCCAAAGGAAATGCAGAAGAGGCTGCCAAACAGAGCCAGAGATGAACGGCACGGAGCCACCTAGGTCAGTGATGAGCTCTACCCTCTGAATTTTCCTGGCCAGCTGACAGTTCCCAAGTAAACAAAGGCAGGAGATTTTTTAGACAGTAAACTTCTGTCATAGGCGTGGAGGCTTCCAACACTCCTTCGCATAGAAAAGTGTTTGATCCTCACACTAGCCCTGTTAGGCAAACAGCATTTATCTCGTTTTTAAAAGGAAGAAAGACAAAAAGGGAATGAAGTGAGTGGCTTGGAAAAATGCCCATCGGCCTCTGCACCCACGGCACGGGAGATCCCTTCCTTCCAGCTGGACTCCATCCGAGGCGGCAGAGAAGCGGGTGTACCAAGGCCTTCTGGGCTCTGCGGGCTGGAGGAGATCCCATAGTAAGCAGCCAGCCGGGAGCCAGAGCCTCCTCCACTTGCTGCGTGTATCTGACCACTGTACAAACATCACTTTATTCTCCTGGGACCAGCAAGCTGACGCCAGCTCAGCTTCCTTCAGGCCCTAGTCTCTGTCCTACATCTGGGAAGACAGTGAATAATTCTTCCTTTCTTTCTGGAGTTTGTTTCCTTCGAGGTATTTATAGACTGCTCCTGGCCCTGCTGAGGCATCTTTTCTCTGCGGTTTAAATTTAGCTCCCTTTGTCTTCCTCCCTTGACTTATCTGCCGGTGTGCCTGCGTTTCCTCCGCTGCCTTTGTTCTCCTGTGTTTGTTCCTCACCTTCTTTCATGTGCGGAGCAGGAACAACCTCTCCACACGGGTTTCTCTGAAGCCTTATGTAACTTTCTCCTCCACACTCAGACCTCTCCAGCAGTCCTCTGTCTGCCCACTTTTCACTTTCTCCTGCAAACGCCTCCACCTTTATCTTCTCTAGATCTGGTCCATTTTGCAGAATGGGAAACCGAGAAAAGCCAATCTACGAACAGAAACCGGAATCAAAGCCTTCCCCATCCTCTCTGGCCAAAGCCGCGTTGGCTTCGAAAAACTCCCGGTTTTGACTCAGATTCATTTCATCTTATGTGCTACAAAGTATATCAAACGCTTACACATCTTTGTTCTTCTTGGGCCCTGAAACTGAATAGTACCCGGGAAAACAGTTACTATCAAAGTGAGCCAGAATCACTGTAAGGTGAGCTAAGCTGAGACAGCCCAAGTGCCAATTGTGTAGATGGCTCCAGTTCTTAGCCTTCCCCTGCAATCAGATTGATGACTACTTTAATTGTCATCATAAAACCTTCATCCAGCAACTAATGGAAGCAGATGCAGAGATCCACAGCTAGCACTGGGCTGAGTTCCCAGAGTCCAGTCCAAGAGAAGAAGGAGCAAAGGGGTCAAACCGTGATGGGGATACTCAAAGAAGCAGCTGACCTGAACTAGTGGGAGCTCACTGACTCCAGACTGACAGCGGGAGACCTGCATAGTCCCAAACTAGGCCCTCTGAATGTGGGGGACAGTTGTGGCTGGGGCAGCCTGTGGAGCCACTGGCAGTGGGACCAGGATTTATCCCTAGGGCATGAACCGGCTTTTTGGAACCAGTTCTCTTTGGAGGAATACCTTGCTCAGTCTAGATACAGGGGACAGGGCCTTGGTCTTGCTTCAAAGTGATGAGCCAGGCTTTGTTGACTCCCTTTGGGAAGCCTTACCCTCTCTGAGGAATGGATGGGGGGTGAGGTGGGGGAAGGTGGGGGGAGGGGACAGGAAAAGCAGAGGGAGAGGGAACCGGGATTGGTATGTAAAATGAGAAAAGATTGTTATAATTTTTTTAAAAAAAGTCTTCAGTTCTGATAGCTTCAGAATTGAACAAACAAGCAAACAAACAAAAATGAAGAGGACCAAACTGTGACTGATAGGATCTGTAACTCATCTGCCATCTAAAGAAGGAATGTATTACATCACTTGGTCTTAAGATTGAACCAGAAAAGTCAGAAATCCAAACCTGTGACCTGTTATGTAAGTGTGTGTGTGTGTGTGTGTGTGTGTGTATGTGTGTGTGTAACACGCTCAATTGCAAAGGCTTGGAGCAACACTGGCTTTCTTCCTGGATCACTGCCCACTTGATTTATTGAGGGTAGAATCTGACGTGAACTCAGAGCTCACCCATTCCGGCTAGTCTGGCTAGGCATCTTGTCCTAGGCATCTCTTGTCTCTGTCTTCCAAGATCTGAGATTACAGATGGGCCACCATGTTCACCAGGTCCACCCACAGGTTCTGGGGATCCAAACTCTGGCCCACACACTTGTACAGTAAGTACTTTACCCATCTCCCCAGCTCCAGACTTTTAAATAATACCGTTTTTACACATCAGTTATTCCCAGCATTGGATCCCGACCTGAACACAACAGGGCTTTGCTTCCAGCTCTGGTTTCCTTTCTTAAGCCTTAACCAGGTTGAGGGTCTCTTTTCCAGATCATCACTTGGGATATTCTCAGTAGTTATCAGTCAGGATAAGGGGCTGGGGGGGTGTGCTGTAGAAACAAAGAGCATGAGAACCCTATTAGCTGAAATATCAAAGGTTCACTGCCCACCTGTGCTAGAAGGCCAGGAGAGTGGGAATCACCCCAGCCCAGGCTGGGGGAGGTCACTGTCTGAAACTGTCAGTATCAGGACAGAGAAAGTGCAGCAATGAAACTGTTCCTCAGAAGTCACGCCTCATGTTCTTCTACTCACGTTCTACTTCCCACTGTAGCTTACCAGGCCATAACTAATCACAAGTGAGGTGAAGGAATGCCATTGTCTCACATTCCTAAAATACGGGATGACAGATGTGTTTGGTGAGCAATAACAGTTCTGTATAAAACATTGACACATGAAGGTTGCCACCCATAAGTGGTGTTGAGTTCGTTCAATCATTCATTCCCTTAACTATAATAACTGACCAAAGTCCTGGAGCAGGAAATATGCCTGTAAGAATAGGAATTGACCTCTGCCAAACATCTGTGATTTGCCTAGGTAACATCTTAGACCTATGTGCATATCTTAGGGTCCAACATAGGAAGCCCCCGAGGTGAGCAGAAATGATGATGTGAACACAGACATGAGGCTAACACAAAGAAGGTAGTATCTGAGCAAATCCTTGGGGGACACTGGCCAGGAGCAGTCTCCACGTGCAAACAGACACCCTGTACACACCAGGCTCAATCTCCCCATCCTGCTACGACGGCAGCACTCAACCAAAGTGACCAAAAAGCACAGCTTCCTGAGTAGTACACAGGATACAGGCAAAAACAAATACATGTCCCATCCAAAGGGAGCCTAACTATGGCCCCAAGCCCAAATAGAATCCTTTTTCTCCGATTCAAAGGTTACCTCTTCTGTTTACTTGGTAAATGACCTTTGAACAATTTATTGAACCATTCCTGTCTATTTCACCATAGGTGAAATGGGGAAGACAATAACACCTACCCCAAGGGGTTAATGTAAGAAATGCACATGCTGAGACAGTCAATGTAACAAGTAAAAGCAGGCTGGGCAAACAGTGTTCAGCATCTAAGCTTAAGTTGACTCCTCAGTCTGGTTATTGTCCTGTGCTCCTCAGCATTGGTTAAGACAGCGTCTCAGTGTTCTTGGAAAGACATTTCATCTACATAAGAGTACTGAGCAGAGAGAAGAGGGCTGGATTCCCTCAACGCTAAGTCCATCTGATCACCAGTCTGCATTCCTTCTCTGCCTCATTACCAGTGAACTTGGCATTAATCTGTTTCCATGTATCTCCTGCCCCCTAAATAGTACAGGAACTTAAAGCCATGCTCACAGTTTCCTTGAATAGGGCCACAGAATACAAATCCTACAAGATGAACTGCAGGGAATAGAAGCCTTCTCTTTTACACTTACTAGGCAAGCAAACCTCCCTCTTGAGATTAAGCAAAGCACAAGATAAAAATGCCTCTTTTCTTAAAATTATTTTATGTACATTGGTGGTTTGCCTGCATCTATGCTGGTGTGAGGGTTCCAGATTCCCTGGAACTTGAGTTACAGACAGCTGTGAGCTACCATGTAGATGCTGAGGATTGAAACTGGATCCTCTGGAAGAATACCCAGTGTTCTTAGCCCCTGAGCCATCTCTCCAGCCCCCACAAAAATGTATTTTTAGTGCTAGGGATGCAGCCCAATGGTAGAGTGCTTGCTTATAATGCACAAAGCTTTGGGTTCAATCCTCTGCACAACAACAACAAAAAAGTTTATCTCTTTATATTTTATTTCACCCAGGATTTTCTAGGTCAAATCTTAACCATGATACCTTTAGTAGCCATCTGTTACACTTTGAAAAATCTCCTGCACAGGCAAAAGCTATTTCTCATTCACCCACTTATCCACAGAAATGTGAATAATGTTTGGGATATAATGAGCAGAAAAAATAGTCAATACATTGAACTGAATTTGTTATGTAACCTTGAGAAAAATATTTCCTTCCCATTTTCTGAAATGAACGGATTGGAGTGAGAGCTGCTAAGATCATTTCTGTCCTTGGCTACCAGCCAGTTTTTCATTAGACATATTATCTCGCCTTCCACCAAGTCATTACTTAGCCTCATTATCTTATTTGAAAGGGGAACAAAAGCAAAATAGCCAACCTTTATGAGCAGGAAGCAAGAGCAACTGATCAAAGCTGACATTTACTGTGCACCAGCCACTGTCGCTGGCGTCTCATGGAGGCTGCTGTGCGGAGTGGAGGCTCATTTGATAAGCACCATTACTGTCACCGTTCCCATGTCACCAAACGACTGAGGCACAGATAGGCTGTGCTGCTGCTGAAGAAACTCTTCCTGGACTCTAAACTTCACGTTTTTCCTTGTTCTTCTTCCATTTGTGTGTGCACACACATGTGCATGTGTGCTTTGTGGACTTATGTGTACGTGTGCATGCATATGACTCAGTGTCCAGAATTGCCCTCAATTACTCTTCCGCCTTATTCACTGAGGTGAGGTCTCTCAATCAAACCCAGAACTGGCCAATACGGTTCGTCTGGCTACTCTCAGTGAACAGCTTGTTCTGGGATCTCTGTCTTCTTTTACAAGTGGGCCACCTCACCCTCTTAGTGTTGGTTTTTATGAGTTCTGGGGGGCTGAACACCACTTCTCATGCTTGCATGTCAAGCACTTAAGCCACTGAGTCATCTCTTGAGTCCCTGAACCTCAGAATTTTCACTATTATACAGCCTTCAGTGTAACAGGGGATGTAAGAGCCCCATGGGTTCAGAAACTAGCCCGCACTGTTTTATTATTAAAAAGAATGTGCAGTTTGAGATGCCTTGACTATCCGCTTACTTTCTTCTGGTTGACTAAGCGCATTAACAGATGTTATATTTCTCCAGTCCCTTGAAGCCCCAGCTTCCATGGAAGTGTGCAGAGAACAATAGCAAGACCTCACGCATTTGATGTTATCTGTTACCATGATAATGACAGACATCTGCAGCGTCTCCAAGAAGCTCTTTCCTGTTTCCTACCAGATGTGGTTTTTACACAAGGGAACTGAGCACAGATGTAAAATCAAGGAAACTGAGGCTCCAAGAGGAGAATTCATTTGTCTAAAACTTTGAACCAATGGTATATGGCGGATCTTGGATTTGAACTTGAAGTGTTTGAACCTCAACAAGGTTCAAACTCAGGGACTCAACATGATCAAGGATACTTTGACTTCTAACATCAACCCTAGACTGACGGTGGAGTATGGACATGAACTAAGGAAGAAGCCCAGCACAGGAGGGAAAACCTGTCAATCAAAAGGAAGGAGTGGAGATCATCACCATATTCCTTGGTGTAGGCGGTGATGGAGAGGTGCACTCCAGCTTTACCGTACTTCATACACCTGTTGATTTGCTGTTTCTGTTCCCTAAAGTCCCACCGCTTCAAGTCACTTTTCCAGCTGTCGTCTTAGCCACTTTCAAATTCCAGACCTGGGACGGTTAGCACGTTCACCCACAAACAAGTCCCTGGGAGTCTACAGGACAGCAGGCCGCTGTATCAGGCACTAGAGCCACTAACACGAACAAGGTAAGCACAGATCATGGGAGCTGTGTCAGGCTTGGGGAAGCCTTGCTGAGACGACGGCTATGCTGTGGTCCTGGATGTGGATGCTGGAGCTCTCAAGGAAGACGGACAGGCACCAGAACAAAGGAGACTGTCTTTTCCAGGACCGGTTTATGTGCAGTTCTTCATATAAAAACACTCTCTGCCAATCCTGACAACCCTGGGACCCATGTGTTAGAAGGAGAGAAACGACTCGTGCAAATTGTCCTGTAGCCTCTGCACACACTCAAGGCATGTGCCCCAACCTCTCCACACACACTAAGTAAAATCAATAAATGTTTTAGAGGCAGAACAAGCATTTTTCGGGGCACAGGGAACAAGTAAGAGATTTGGAGTGTTTCCCGGCTGTATCGGGATGGATTTAGGGAAAAGGTCAAGCACAGAGGCTGGAAAACAAGTTATGGACAAATCTAGAGGGACCCTAAAGGACAAAGCACATAGATCAGGGGTACAGCATTTCCTAGTCGGGCTACTGGACTGCTACTCCATCATCCAGAGTTGTGAACATTAGAGACAGCTTCTGTAAGCTAGAGACAATATGGAACTCATCTTCATGGGCCTCATCATCCCATGGCAAATGCTCCCAAGGACTGAGAAACTAAATCAAAACTCTCATTGAAGTTAGAAACGAATACAGACATATTTTCTTTTAAAAGATACTTCCTCCAGTAAAAATCATCATCATCATTGTAACTTAAGGAGTATGGTAGGGTGCATTGGGTCAGGGTACCCACGGGAGTATGTAGAGGTCTCCATTTAAGTCAGAAGGCTGGTGGAAACAGGTCTTCAGGGTAGCTCTGTGTGTGGAATAATGTAGAATGTCAGCCTGGCCACATGAAGAAAAGACCTAATCAGGTGGTGAGCACCATGCTTCCAAGGCCAATTCTCTGAGCTCTCCTCCCCTCCACCACTGGAGAAGCAGATATGCCAAGTGTTACGCACAAACTGAACACAAGGAGGCAGTGTGGGCCCACAATGTAACTCTCAGCCAAGCCACCTGAAACTAGAGATTAGGAATAAATAAAGGAGGAAAACAGACCCAGATATCGAAAATGGAAGAGAAGAGTTCCCAACATATTAACAGAAATGTGTCTTGTATTAGAGGCTGTGCCTAGAAAGTTACCTAATCCATTAATCCAGCCCTCCAATCTTATAAAAATTCTGATCAAGTAAACTCTATGAAAGTCCTTAGTCCTCGCTCATGTCCTTGAACTGGCTCTGACACCCACCTTCACGTGCACCTGCTTCCCAGTTCCTGCTCTCTGCTCTCCTTTACACAGGGGTGCTAGGCAGCCCTCTTCTCCGTGATGGTACTATCCTACACCTGGAGCATCCTACCTTGTGAACGGTCTGTACCTACAGCCCAAACGCAACCTCACGGTCTTCCACCACCTACCTTCTGTGTGAATGGTCTGTACCTACGGCCCAAATGCAACCTAACAGCATTGTCAATCTTTCTACACACAGGTGGACTAACCTCTGCTTAGTAGAGAGCAGGATTTCTAATGGAAGAATGAGGGGCCAATAAATCCTGTTCAAAAAGCAATCAGAAATAAAAAAAAAAAAAGAAAGAAAGAAACCAGGGTTCAAAACAACCGTTGAAGAGCTCTGGAAACCAACCAACCAGATATACAGCAAACAGAGTAACGACTGCACCTACAATTGTGGACTGTGTGAGTTTGGGGTGTTTGAGCATGGAGCTGGGAACTGGTTTTCTCCACCCCCTGAACTCCATTCACCTTCCAGCAAAGTAGCTCTAGCCCAGTGGGACTCAGTGGGACTGGCCGTGAGAGCCAGCAGCTTTGCTACTGGAGGAGACTCACGTAGCTTAGGGATGGAAATTTTTTTTCTTCTTTTTTTATTTTATTTGTGTGTGTGTGTGTGTGTGTGTGTGTGTGTGTGTGTGTGTGTGCATGACTACAACATCTTCAGTAACGAAAACAATTGTGGAGTTAAGTGAACCCCAGAAAGCAATGGCTCTGCTAACCTGAGATTGAAATCCTAAGTGCAGCAAGCAACAGACTGAAAGACTAATTATATTATTACCAATAATAAACCAAGAAATCATAGTGTCTTAAAGGGGCTTGGCAAATTTTCACATACTGTCTGTTAGACAGAACACGGAGACCCACACAGAAAAGATGCAAGACCTGAAACTCCCTAAACTTGGATAACACCCACAGAGCTGACAGCTGTGTGGAACCTGACTGGCCTGAAATAGGCAGTGGGCAGAAAAACATCCTCTCCACCTCCCCACTTCACAGAGAGGTCCAAACCTTAGCCCTAGAGCATGTGACTATGTTACCATGGCAAAAGGAACTTTGCAGATGTGATTAAAGTTAAGAGCCTTGAAATGGAGAGGAGATAGCTCATCTAGGCTGGCTTGATCTAATTACATGATTCCCTAAATGCACAGGATGCTTTCAGCTGAGTTAAAGAGGTACGGTCTGAGGAGGATTTGACTTTCTCTGATGGGTGATCAGACCAGTGTTAGAGAGTGCTAGAACTCCCATATAAACTGGGAAAGCAAGGTCATGAATTCCTACTATACACATCCTTGGTGGTACCATGATTTTAGCCATGTGACATGTGCCTTCTAGAATACTGTGAATAATACACTTCTGTCCTTTAGACATGTAATAATAAAACATGCCAGCAGGCAACAACAACACTCATGACTACACGTAGTCTGAACTAGGAGGAAGTAGAGGAGTCACACTTAAATAAAATGGGGCATTTGAAGATGAGAGAGACATGTTAGCAGCCATACACCACCAGGAAATTGTACCCACGGGCTAAGTCCAGATCAGTGGTTAAATAAACAACAGCAGCAACAAAACTCAGAAGAGATCAAAATCCAGCATTGCTATAGTATATAACCTAAATATCCAAGTCTCAACCATAAGAAATTATGAAACACGCAAAAACAGGAACGCATAAGCTAGAGATGGAGCTCAGCTCAGCGCTTGTCTGGAATGCATGAAGCCCTAGGTCCAGTTCCTAGCACTGTGCAAACCACACATCAGGCTAGGTGATGCCTATCTCTAGTACCAGAACTTGGGGGATAGAAGCAGGAAGATCAGGAAGCTGAGGTCAAACTTGACTATATAGAGATTCCAAGGCTAGTCTGTGATAAATAAGATCCTGTCTCAAAAGAAAATATATAAAAAAATAAAGAGGTAGAAAGAAGGAAAGGAGGGAAGGAGGGAGGGAGGGAGGGAGGGAGGGAGGGAGAGAAGGAGGGAGAAAGAAAGAAATATCTGTATCCAGGACATAAATAATTCCATAGGCATGATCTCTGAATGGGTGCAAGTATTGTATTTAATAGCCAAAGTTATTCAAATAAAGAAGTCTGTTCAAAGACCTACAACAAGCAATGTTTAAAGAATTAAGAAAAAATATGACGACATGACTCAACAAATAGAGAAGCCTGATAGGAGCTGGAAATTGTTCAAAGGACCACATAGTACAGCGTTTAAAAGTCCAGAGACTTGCATGATGTTGCATTCATTTCCTGTAGCTGCCATACGCTGTATGTACGAAGTGCCATACACTGACGGGTCTAAAGTTAGAGATGTATCGTTCCATCATTCTATTAGCATTACAAAATCAAGACCATGGATGGTAGGTCAGTGCTACGTCGTAAGACCGCTAAAGGGGAGATTCCTTCCTTGCCACTTAGCTTCTCTGGCTGCAGGCAATCCTGACAGTGCTTTGTAGGTTCATCACCTCAATCCCATACTGTCTCCTTCACCCTGGTCTTCAGTCATCTTCCCTCTGTGCCTTGGCCAAAATCCCTCTTCTTACAAAAACACTGACCTTTAGACTAGAGTCCAAATCGACCCAGCACAAACTCATCTTAATTTGCCTTGGAAAGCTTTATATCCAAACAAGATGACATTCTTCAAGGAATGTTGTTTACCCAGCAGAGGCATCATCAAGCATTCCCACCTTCTGTCAATCAGCACAGTAATTAGAGGAACCTCTCCTGCAGCTGCACAATCTCCTAAGTCAGGCCTGTGGGCAGGCAGCAATGACACACAAAAGCGAGGTTAGCCAGCGTTGTTAGCACCCTGTGTCCGCAGCTCCAACACTAACCAATCAGGAGGCCAGATCACCGGATGCTCAGGCCCTGGGTAACTGCAGTTATTGAAGAGCGTTCTTTAAGCGACAGTCAGCAATTCAGGAGATACACACGTAAGTCAGACTCTCTGTCCTAGGAGGATCGAGGTCAAAAACCTGTGACGTACCTCAGGGAGGCGGATGAGACTGAGCCCATGGCCTTCTTCTGAAAGTCAACAAATGCGTGAGAACTTTTGTCCGGGATCTCCCAGCAAAGCCTGCTGATCTCCCTTTGTTACAGCTGAGGTAACAGAGAGATAGTTAACCGTGATTTGGATGAAACCAGTTAAACTTTGCTTGTGTGACCTGTATTAGTCACGTCACTTATTTCTACACTTACAGAGTTTACTGTGGCTCACAGTTTGAGGATAAAAGAAAAAAAATACAATCATGGCAGAAAGGTTTGGCAGGCAGCTATATGCATCCATAGTCAGGAAGCTGAGAGAGGAGTGCTGATGTTCAACTCAGATTCCCCTTTTTTATTCAGTCCAGAATACCAGCCCATAGAATGGTAGGGTGTGTCTCCCCACTTCAGTTAGCCAATATGCAAAATTTCCTCAGACATGCCCAAAAGCTTTTCTTATAGAGGATTCTGGTTCCTGCCAAGTTGTTGCCAGTGTTAACCAGCCCATGGCCCGTCAGGGCACGTAGTAAGACAGCAGGGAACAGCAGGGCTGTTCTCTATACAAAGGTAGAGGGGAAGTGCATACAGAAATGAGAAACAAGTAGAAATGTTTCCAAAGAAGTGAGAGGTTAAAAATTTCTCAACAGTTGCCAAGTACGATAAACAAGGAAATCCACACCTTGGAACACCATAGGCAAAGGACTGAATTCAAAGACAGCGAAATCTTGAAAGAAGCAAGGAAAGTGATTTTGTTCATCACAAGCACAGGAACAAACAAATAGTGGCAAATATCACACCAAAAACAAGAAACAGACATTGAGAAGGCTTTTTAAACCAGACCGAGACCTCTGCATGTCATTCTTTATGACAGGAGGCCACTGAAGGATCTTAATTTAGTTTGTGATGACATATGGCATACATTTTAAAAGAACCTTCTTGCCTTAGATGGGAGACTAAGAGCAATAAGAACAGGGGGAGGAGGCTATTTGGGAGTCAGGAAGCTAACTTGGTGATGGATTGGGCTGTGTTGGGAAACAAAAAGGAGGACTAAAGGATGATTCCTGACCTTTTGGACCATCAGTATCATTGGCTCTCATTAATCTGACACATAAATAACAATGGCTGAGCCCAGAGAAGAGCATTGACTAACTCAAGATCAGTACGGATTACGGGAACAATCAGAGACAGTGCATGCATGGTGGTCTTTCCACTGAACTCTACCATCTGGGTCTCGAGCAACTGGGTGGATGATGATGGTTTACCAAGGAGGGAGGACGCAAAGGGAAAATGTGCAGTATGCATCAAGGAATAAGATGTAAGTGAATGTGGAACCGGGGGTTGTTTCAGTTCTATGGGGTTCGCGAGGCTCACAGCTTAGACTTCTTAAGCTATTTACTAAGTATGATCAACAATAAAAAAGATGTCCAAGACTTAGCCCACATCCTCCAGGGATCAATAAATATATCAGGAAAGAAGAATGATGCATGGAAATTCAAGAAGACTTGCAGATGTCCTGTATGAAAGTCAGTAAGCACAAGGTGATATATAAGTGGGATCCAACACATTGGCAGGGAAGAAACATCCAGGGAGACAACATGGAGCAGTGCAGCTTGAAGTTCACATTCTTGCTTTAGATGAACTTGGATTTGCTCTAGGCCTATGGGAAATTTTAAAACAGATTTCTCTAGAAAAGAGCCACCCTCAGGAAGTTTGAGAAGACAAGTGTTATTAAAGTTCAGGATAGGAAAATGGAAGACCCTAGAACAGTGTAAGTAGAACCAAATTTTGAAAGTCTTTGAAAGTAACCTGGGGGTGGTGGGCTTGATCCGGTGGCCTAGAGTGTGGATGAGGAGAGAGAGAAGACATTTAAACAGAAACGCAACCCTGCTGGAGATGTGTGTTACGGCAACAGTGTCTGAGAAGGGGTAATAATGTATGCAGAGATGAGGAGAGGAAGGAAGAAACAGCACAGGAACCAGGTCAGAGATTAACCTACGTGAGGGCCAAGAAAGAGCTGAAAGGAAAGGGAGCAAAGATGAGGGATGGATGAAACCATGGTACTTTAGTGATAGGGTTTGATGAGTGATGTGGAAAGAAGTTCAAGATAATCCTGAGATTGGCCATGCGGGTCTGAGAATATCACAGTCCCATGAGCCAAGATAAGGAACCCGAGAGGAAGGACAGAAGGGGGTAGAAAACAGGGAGTGGATTTGGCTTATGTTTATTTGTGGGTCCATCAGGAGGACATTAGTTCTGAAGCAGAAGCGATCAGTCACTGGGTAGATACTGTCACCCATGCTCTGGTAACAGATCTAACCTTATAGCAAATATTTAGGACCAGTATTAGTAGCTAATTATGTATAGGAGTCATGTTAAATCCTTTACATAATTAGCTCATTTCCTTCCTCATAATAGCCTCATGAGGTAAATGTTATTGTTGACATTTTACAAATGAGGAAGTCGAAATTCAAAAAACTTAAGACAGGTGTGGTGGTGCATACCTTTGATCCCAGCACTGGAGAGACAGCGGCAAGCAGACCTCTGAGAGAGTTTGAGGCCAGCCTGGTATGGTCTACAAAGCACGTTCCAGGACAGCCAGAGCTATACGGAGAAACCCTGTCTTGAAAAACCAAAACCAAAAAAAAAAAAATTAGAGAATTTAAGTCCCTCATTCAAGGGTATGCATCAATTGAGTGTAGTGATCTGAGCTGTTGCTACCTAAACAATGAAACCAGGAAAGAAAGATGAAATCTAGAAGCTTATGGAATAGCCCTTGTTGACTCTATTCAAATGTCCATCGAACTTCATGGTGAAATGGGCCTCCAAGATCACTGAGCCTCATTATTCCAGCTCATAAAGAACTATTATGGAAGCTCAGAGAGTGGAATTCACAATGCAAGGGTCAGAATGCATTAGACAATTGGAGGTGAAGTGTGTCTTCTAACCAGCCTAGCACTCTTTCTACTAGACTCTGCAGCCTCCCCCTGTTAAGCTTCGCTCTACACCTCAGATGTTCCAACAAACTTTCTCTTCATTCTTATTATATATACAAAGTCTGAATTTCAAGGACCTGCAAGCTTTGGCCCCTCCACCTCTCCAATCTCACTGTCACAGTGCAGCCCCACGCGCCACACTCACACCCCCACCTCAGGTCTTCTCAGGGCTCCAGTATTTCTGCCTACTGTGCTCTCCCTTAGGAAGTGCCATGGCTACTTCCTGCCTGTCAGTAGGAACCAAGCCGGATGGTCACATCCTGGCAAAAGCATGCTTTCACTAGTCAACTTGAGAGAACACCACCATCATGACCTGACATGGTACACATATTTTCTTTATGCAAGTATTGTCCACATCAAAGCACTTCACTTACATGCTTGACTGCAAATCTTTAGTCTCCACCAGTGAAACATATAGTAACCTTACTGTGTCTGCAAACCAGAAAGCATTTTTTTTTAAACCGGTGTGTATGCATTGTGCAGCACGCCAGATTTCACATAATTTCTTTCAGGTACACCATGCACTTTGACTATACCCACCCACTCCCATCCTCTCCCTTTAGTCCTGTTCACCCCCTCTTGCTGGTCTCCTCCCTTCTGCTGGTTTCCCTTATGCTTGAAACAAAATTTTTCAATGCAACTGTTGAAGAATAAAGTGAGAAAGGAGGAAAGCAAGGATGGGGAGAAGTCAAATCCTTCCTGTGTACAGAGGAGGGCGTGAGACTAGACCCCTTATTCACTGGGTACCACGGTCATGCCAGGCTTTCTTACCAGAGCCACAGCCTGGAGAAAAGAGATAAAGATGGCGTCACATCCTCAGGTATTAGGAAGGCTCAGTCATCTGGAAACAGTGATTCTAACCAAGCTCTCCTCTCTCTCTCTCTCTCTCTCTCTCTCTCTCTCTCTCTCTCTCTCTCTCTCTCTCGTGTGTCCCTCCTCTCTGTCTCTCATTGTGTCTTTCTCTGTCACTCTCTCACCACTGTCTTCTTATCTGCTTCTCTGTTTAATGCCTAAGCCTCCACCCTTATCTTTCCTCTGTTCCTCTCCTCCATTGCCCAGCTCTCAAAAGTCTTTTCATCTTCCTGACCCGTTATCGCACCCGTGCCCTCACCACCAGCTTACCCATGTCTGCTTCCTTTTGGCTCTCTACCTTCTTATCAGATGTCTCCTCTCTCCATCACTGTCTCCTTATCAGCTCATCACACACACACACACACACACACACACATACACACATTACACACACACACATCACACACACACAATTCACACACACACTGTGTGTGGTGTGACATGTGTGCACACGCACGCTGTATTTTCCCTCCCACTCTGGGAGAACCATACAAATGCTAGAGGCTGTACAAGACAGCAAATTCTCAAGGCTTGCATTCCGGCTCTGATAGACAGCCTGGTGGACAGAGTGGCAGATCTCAAGATCAGTGGAGAAGGATTTTTTTGGAACCAAACCCCTAACTTCACATACAAGTCAGGACACATGTTTTGGGATCTACCCCATCCTCCCTCAACATTTTTCTGAGATATTTTTTCTGCCCCTAATAGACAAACATCATCAGGCAAATGGCTTTGCTCACCTTAATCCCCATCTTAAGAACACTTCCCTCTAAGGATGAGGTATGACCTATGGATGTGTGGAAAAGGTTCCTATGAACTTCCATTCATTCTCCATCCCTCTCTGAGTTTCTAATTCTTTTTTTTCCATAGTAGCAAAGTCTACCCCAGAGGGTCCTCTTTTCCCACAAAGCACAGTAGCAGCAGTGCTGGAGGCTTTTGGCACCTCACAATTGTCTATCCTGATTCTAAATTCATAGCCAAAGGCCTCCCCAACAACTGCCCCCTTGCCTGGAACATCTGCTTCATCGGGGGACAAAGGGAGAGGGAACTGAGTCCTGGAAGGAAATGGAAAGGCCAAACTTTCCACTAGGACCTCAGGAAATGACCTCAGCGGCTCCACTTGGCCCCAGTCCTGGTGTTAATCACTTTCTCACACCCAAGAACTGCTCATTGCCACCTCCTGAGCATACTCCCTCTGACTATAATTAAAGATGTCACCTGGGTGTTGCTGTGGAAAGTAACACCAAGAGCCCTTCACACACCTGCTCTGGAAGACAGTAGATTAGCCCTGGGCTCAGCACAGAGCCAGCTGCTGCCAGTTTTCCCAGCATGGGGTATGGGTGTCACTGCACTGCATAATGCAGGAGCAACAGGCAGCAAGAGCCACTGGCCACACTTCTGAGGCCAATGCTGACAGCCTACATTTAAAAGGGTCCTTAGGGACCTTCGACCAACCAAAAGCAGTCAGGCTTTCTTTTTAAGATAATGTCCCACTATATAGCATGACTGGCCTTAAACTCATAATCCTTCCGCCTTGCTTCTTGAGTGAACCGCCATATCCAGCTGTGGCTACCGCTGTTTTTTAGTAAGAAATCCCATGTTTGGAGCCAAGAAATATTTTGTCAAAAGTCACTTAACCCCAGAGCATGAGAAGTTGGGTTTCCCTCCTCTCCAGTCTGTTCATAAGCAGCGCTGGTGTGGCCCCACTCAGGGATCATCTAGCAATGTCAGGAGACATTTCCCATCGCCTTCCCCGGGGGGTAGAAAGAAAGCAGGGACGTTACTAAACACTCACAGCAAGTGATGCGCAAGTCAGCCTTCCAAGCCGACTCACCATACCAGGAACGTCCACAGTCCCAACACTGACAGATCCCAGAATGGGAGGGCTGCAGCAGGAACCTGTTGCTAGCGGTCATTGCAATGCCCATCGACAACCGTCCACCAGGCCCTCACCAGTAATCGTGACAGCCGTGCCCCAAGCTAGGACACAGTGTCGTTTGCTGTGACCTTGCGACTCTAAGAAGACCATTGCTGGCATTTCCTAATTTTGTGCCTTCTCTCAACCTGTCATTCCCCCCATCTCCCTCTGCCACATCCTACCCCCCTTCCAGGCCTGCCCGGTGTCCCCTTCCTCACTTCCTGCTCTTCCAGGATCTGAGTTCCCCCAACACAACAATACCACCACTGCCGCTTGCTTTAACCAATGGGGACTTTTAACTGGATTGGATTTTTATTACATAGAAGCATGATGGGGGGGTCACACGTGTCACGGTGCACATGTGGAAGTCAGTGACAATTCTGTGGAGTTGGTTCCCTCCTTCCTTCTTTATATGAGTTGCCAGGCTTACACGGCGAGCCCCTTCACCTGCGGGGCCATCTTGCTAGACCTTAAGCTTTTCAAATTAGCATGCACAGTGCACAGAGATTTCACTACAGCATTTTAAAACGAAATTTGGTGTCCCTTCTCCTCGCTCTCTCTTTTCTCTCATCCTCCTGACCCCTACTTATGCCCCCATCCATAACTATCTCCATTTTCATATCACTTGCGTTCCACTGCCTTCTCTCACTTCCCAGCCCCATTTTCTACTCTCCTTCTGTCTCATGGCCTATACCCGTACTCACCCAAACTTATATCCACACACATGAACAACACAAGCCAGGATCTGCATATGAGAAATAGTACGTGATTTTGTCTCTAGGAGTCTGGGTTGCCTTGCTTAATATTATACTTTCCAGATCCATCCATTTTCCTGTAAATTTCGTGATGTCATTTTTCCTTACAGATGAATAAAATCCCATTGCTCATGTACAACTACTCACTCATCTGTTGGTGGAAATCTAGACTGCTTCCATGGCCCCAGTATTGGGGAGAGAGCAGCAATAAACATGGACATGACAATATCTGTATTAGGATACTACTAGATTCTTTGGGTATATTCTCAGGAGTGGAATAGCTGGGTCGTATGATAGTTCTATTATTTTGACATTTGAATGAGCCTGTCCTGTGTTAGAGTTAGGAGGCAGGCTAACTCAGCGTGCGTCTGGAGTCCTGAGCTCCAGTGCCGAGCGGTGTGCACTACCTCTACAACTTTAAAGCAGTTGTCACCTGAGCACCCTAAGCCTCACGTGGGCCTCGTCCGTACAGCAGAGGTGAGGGTGGTAGTAGTGCTGCCTCTCGGGATTGCTACGTAAACACCATTCGTTAGTCCATGACAAGTACGGACCACGATACACAGTCGCTGTGAAAGAAATGCTCGTGGCCATCTCTACGTATATGGAAGAGCCTTGTTCATAACTGGAACGTGATCTCCTTCCAAAAAGAAAGTTCCACCATTTCCAAGTCCTACTAATAGTACCTAAAACATGATCCTGAAAATATAGTACTTCTTTTTTGAAAACATTAAACTTCTTATTTTTATTTGCATTTATTCTTTGAGAATTTCTTAAGTTTTGATCATGTTCTTACCCTTCCCGCAATACCTCTCAGATCCACCCACCCATCCAACTTCAAGATCTTTCTCTTAAATATATAAATAGATGATAGATTTTTTAAAACAATCCCCCCAGAATATGAAGTCAGAGTTGTATTAGCCAACTAAAGAGTACAGGCAGATAGGACACAGCCAGAACAATGGTACTGTGTCATCCTTGATCACAGATACACCCATGACAGACACATGACCCCCATCCAACTAGCTCAAAAAAAGAAAAAGAAAAAATGGAAAGGAAAAAGGAAAAGGTTATGAAGGAAGGAAAGGAGAAGAGGAGGAAGGGAGGGAGAAGAAATGGAGAGAGGAAAAGAAGGAGGGAGGCAGGGAGGAAGTGAGGGAGAAATTGTTGAGTTGGGCCATAGTATCACTGCCAAGGGAACAAAAACCAGTTCTTTGTGGGCAGAATATCTTATTCATTTTGTGTCCAAAGCATAAAACACATGTGCATGTGTATATACATGCTTATATATGGCATATTATACCTAAAAAGATGTAGATATATCTGTAGTAATAAAAACTCGTGGAGGGTTAGGGCTGGAGTGATAAAAGGTAGGAGACAACCAGGTTCTTTGGGTTGTCCTCCATACACACATACATGCTATGGATATATGCGCACACACACATACACATGTCCCATACAGACAGAAAATAAATAAACGTAGTAAAAAAAATGTAATCCACAGAGTGGAGAGGATCGGGGAGAACTGTGCCTCAGGGAGGTGACGAGAAAGAGTGGCAAACTCTGCTCTAGTGAGTGTGGCTCTATATAGGATCATCACACAGCATCAAGCAATACATTGTTGATGCCACAGACCTCTGTGCTCCACCCTGTGTGTGATCAAAGCAGGAAAGCCTCAAGCCTCTATCACCAAGTCAGTACTTTTCCATGGCAGTTTACAGACAGAGACCCTGAGGTCTAAAACTGCTTTTGATGAGACCTGAGTTACACAGCTATGAAAATACAAAGCCAGGAGTTTGTGTTTACTTAGTGGTACCCCCAAGTTTGTCATCTCTGGTTGTCATAGGCAATCAATTACATAGCATTTCCCAGACAGCCCCAAGCCTGTTCACTTACCGATGCCCAGGCTTTGCCTTAGGACTGCACCAGAGTTATCTTTGAGAATAATGGCTGGTAATTGTTGGTCGATTCAAATTCTCTGAACTAGGCATCTGCACTGCTTCATATGTTCCTAGCAACCCTCTAATGTAGATGTTCCCATGGGTTGAGCTGCCTGCCCAAGGTCATTTTCTAACAAGGCCATGAGCTTCCCTGTCATCCTGATGCCCCAGCATAGGAACTGAAGATCCAAACACTTCAGGATTCCTGCAAATGTTAATATGCTGTGCTTCCAAACTCGGGTGATCAACGTCCTATGTGCCCACCCACATCCTGATTTGGAAGGCGGCTAAAGTAAGAACGTACAAAGGAAATGGGGCAATGAGGTGGGGGATAAAGAGAACAAATGGAAGAGACAGAGAGATACAGGGAAGGAGCAGATATAGCGGTAAGGAACACAAAGGAAAAGAAAGGGCATGGGGATGCAGCAGTTCTGATTCCAGAGAGAGGGAAGAAGGGAGAAGCTGAGCTATTTTTATGGACCTGAGAGCAGCTGATTTGCATGTTTCCAGTCTCTTTGCATATTGAGGTCAGAAGGTTCCAACTCCTCACGTGAGAAGGAATAAGAATTCACTAATGCAGCCTCCTGGGAAGCTCTTCAAGCTCCTTGTTTCAGATCTTCCCAGATTGGAAGAAGGAAAGTGGAGGGGGAGACCCAATCCCTCCTGGAGTGGCGATGTCACCCACCGTGTGTGCTAGATGGGGGATCCCTGGGCTCACTTAGCACCTGCAGGACACCAGCACCATGTCCTCCTTACTGCATGTCCCTAGAAAGGGACTGAGCCTCTAATGCCTTGGTCTTGTCATGTCCAAGAGGAAGGTAAGTGGGATATGGGCTCCGTAAAGAGTCAAACCAACTCTAGACAAGTCAGTTAGCAAAGGAATTCTCAAGAAAAAGTTCACATCTCAAAAGACTGGAGAAGAAAAAATGGTTGGCTGACATCTCAGAAGCCCCACCCTTTGTCCTGAGTCTCTGCTCGCAAAAAGAAATAGAAAAAGAATAGAAAGAGTTAGGGAGGGAAGAAGGGAAGAAAAGAGGACTTTGACAAGCTAATTTACATGTCCTTTGAGTCATTTTCATGTTAACTTATGAAGCTGGAAAGCATAGAATCCCATTTAACAACAACAATAACAATAATAATACCCACTAGTAAATGAAAACCTGAGGTTTGACTTGGTCATTTACCCATAGACTTGATATTAATAGACAGAGCTGTGTTATGAAACAGAACAATCTGAGTCTATAATTGACTCACCCTCTAAGTCCTCCCAGTTATTTCACCATACTAAGCCACAAACAGACACATAAAGCAATGAGAAAGCCCCACCATATGTGTATATGTGCATGTAGCCCCTTCTTTCCTCCCTTCCCCTCCAGTCCCACTGCCCAAACCGTTATATCTGTTTCATTAAGCAGGAACCAAGAAGTTTAGGGGACTGCATTACACATACACACCTCTTGGTATCATGTCAGGAGTTCCACCATCAGTTCTATGTAACCTCTGAGTTCAGCAATGGTCTAAGTCACAGCATTATCTGCGCACTCTGTGGAGCGGTTCCTCACGCGTAGCCTCTCATGTCCACCCTGTCCTCCTGAGAGTGGTCTAGAAACTCGGATATAAAAAGAACTATCAGGGAAATAAGTAGCTAGAGCTGAGATTGGCTCTTTTAGAATGGGTCAGTTTTAAAGACAGGGAAGCCTTGGCTGAAAGGGAGTTACAGCATCTTCCCTTGAGCTCAGATGACCAGAAAACAAATAGTAGAAACAGAGAAACTTCAACCGAAAGAGTTTGTGACTCCACAGGGAAAGACAGGAATGCTCTGGAGTCCTTGATGGACACCTGTCAGCTCACTGCCGGACTTGAGCTTGAAGAACTCCCATGAGAAATTCTGCCGGACCTGCTTTGGGTAATTTAGCCCCTCCTTTTCTATTAGCAGCATGATTCATACTGGTAAGGGAGTGGGGGATGATTTAGGTGGTTAGAGAGACATTCATGATTTCCATACAGAAACCACAGTTATGTTTCCTTCCACTGTAAACAGATGTCTGGACTTGGACTCAGATGACCTGGGTCCAGATAGCGTGGAGACAGGTAAAATCCCATCTCTAAGTCCCTCCCTCCCAGGCTCTACTATGGAGACTTGATTTCTTGATTCCTGAATCAGAATCCACATTCCAACAAAGGATCTGGAATCCACTTTAGAGAGCAAGAAGCGTTCTGAGGGGTCAGGTCTGGATGCTAAAATGTTGAAATATATGGATCAGTTCAAGCAAGAATCTAGACACTAGGTATCTTTAATACCAGGTTGTGCTCACAAACCAAGATATACAACACTTTCTTCTGGAGAGATCTGCTCTGTGATGCTCCCTCCTCCATCCTTCACCTCAGCACCTCCCATAGTTAAAGATTTTATCCAGAATGCAAATCAAAGTAGGACGTGGTGTCAGTGGAAAAATCTGAGCCTGCGCTTGTCCATAACTATCGTCCGGTCTTCTCCTTCTCCAACCGTGCTCACACCTCCACTCCCAGGTTCCATGTTCAAAGCCCTAGAAAAGTGTTTGGCTGGGCTTAAACGCACCCACTCTTAGAAAAAGAGACAATGGTCCTCCTTGTGTTCCTCAGAAATAGAAGAGAAATACTAGAAATCGTTTTTCCATCAAGCCAAACATTTGACAGTGCAAGATTAATATACCATGAAGCTTTGGAGGGTGACACTGGAAAAACAACTGAGAAACAGAAACTACACCAGTAGATCTACCTCATCTTCTCAGGAAGTAGAAGAGATGCGTGGTAAGCCAGTGAAAAGTTCCAACGCCAAGATAATGTCCTTCCCCGTGGAGACCAGGGTCATTATGAGATTTCCAGTAATGCCTGTGATTCACTGAGCAATGGGCGACACCCTTGAGAGCAGAGTCCACGAGAAGATATCATCAGGAGGTG
Source organism: Ondatra zibethicus (assembly GCA_004026605.1). Lineage (NCBI taxonomy): Eukaryota > Metazoa > Chordata > Mammalia > Rodentia > Cricetidae > Ondatra > Ondatra zibethicus. The sequence continues at coordinate 1,232 of PVIU01005623.1, read as the reverse complement.
GCCTCCTTTCTGGCCTCTGAAGGACAGCCTTGGGAGAAAAAGATGATGCTGAACTTGCAGGTGGGGAGGCTAGGAAACAAAACCTCTTACCGTGGTCTGGTTTGACAGTCCTCACTGGTCTCACACCCTCTGGCAAGGATTCACCCTCAGATCACATATGAAGTCTCCAGAAGTGTATTTTATCTGATTAGATACCCGAATGCCACTCGTTCTTGCAGACAGAAGGGACCTTGTTTTCAGTCATTACCATCTGGTCACCTGCTATACCTCCTAAACATGCCCTTCTCCAGAATTTTCTGCAAATATATCAAAATGCAGAGAAAAAAATCAGTTTATCTTTCCAGGCTTTGCATCAAGAGAATACTTGACAGTGCATGGTGGGGGGAAATAAGAAGTTTCAGTGGCGGATTTGGGTTAGAATAATGATAAGAGTCTTTGTTATTGTACCTAAAATGCTGGCTAATGCTCTTTCCAGGCTATGAGGATTGTTTCATTTAATCTTCTTGATCCTCTGAATTCAGTTATTTTATCATCCCCAGTTTACAGATAAGAAAACTGAGACATGAGTAATCCGGCCAATATCACTTATCAGGAAACAGCAGAGTACATCTGACTACAAGCAAAGCCTGCAATTCCTCTGCAAAATTGTTTCTGAATAAATGCGCGTGCCTTCCCCGTCTCTCATATCCTTGGTTCATGTAGACCCAGGCACAAGGTAGACAAGGGAAAGCAGACACAGCTTGATAGTGTGAGAAATAAGTAGAGCCTGGCTGTCTTGAGACCAGACAGACAGCACAGATGCACGGACAGAAGAGGCTGTCGGGCAGACGCTTGCGTTAAGAGAAAGCCTATGAGGCAGCAGACACCCCACTAAATCACACAGCTCTGGGTTCTGACAAAGGCCAGGCAAGGCAGGCAGGTATCTAGGATTTGAGGATACACTAACCCAACACAGATAGACAGATGCAGTATAAATATATATATATATATATATATATATATATATATATATATATATATATGGATAAATGAGGGGGAGAGAACCAGCATGCCAAACACATTGCCATCTCTGAAGAAATGGGAACAGATGTTGCTGAGAATGATCTCTCAACTTATTCTAGACTGAACTTCCTGATAGGGACATAGAGGACTCCAGGTGCAAAGGGCTTAGCTGGTGTATTGGTGTAAAACATCCCTTCTTGCCCCTTCTCGCTTCTGGGCTCCTGCTTGTC